>VXBA01005856.1:95985-160924 GCA_013399895.1 Serilophus lunatus | reverse complement strand
GGGGGGGCTGGATTAACTCATACCTGTGAAATTTTGCAGATTTAGCCCCTTTTTCTCTCAAGAATGATTTTGTTCTCCCCTCACTCTCAGTGCTCATTATTTTCCCTCAAAGGAAATGGAGACATAACTTCATACAACACATGATCAAACAGACACATCCTTTTCATTCACCCCTTTATTCTAACGCAGGTCAAAAGTAAAAAACAGAAATGCAAGAAATGGGACAAGAACTTGTAAACCACTATTCCATTTTTCCTGTTTGCTTGTTTATGAATGTACAAATTGTCAGCAGATAGATTGTGCTACCCCGGACACTGAAAATCTGCCAACATCTGTGATTCAGGGAAGATAGTGGTGTTTAGACATAGGGATTCAGTTTAATTTTGGATTCTGTAGCATTATCTTGCTTGAACTTAACCTTCTACTCCTCCATGGCATCATTTGCCTGAGGCTTTTTCTCTCTTCTTTCCTGTGCAAGGTACCTAGACATTCCAGAGCAACTAAAATCTTTGTCACTTGGGTCTCTCCCCTGAATCCTTTCTGAAATTGAAAAAAAAAAAAAATAAAAAAAATTAAAAAAGAAAAAAAAAAGGAATCATAGTTCATACATCAGCAGAGAAAAAAAAATCCCTTCTACAAGCAGTGAAGAGTCAAATAAGGTTTTCCTCTCAAATGAAGCTTCAAGCTTTTGTGGAACAGGCACAGACACTGGGGATAAAAAGCGAAGAGCTGCTCTCTGCATGCCTGGGAAAGCTGGTTGATTTGAATGCAAAGATAACAAACATTTATCTTGGTAAGTGGCATGAGACGGAATTAAGCGCTGTTGGATAACTACCTTTGAGAATAAAGAGCATGTAGAGATGTTCCTTTATTTCTTTCCTTTTAATTATATGCTGTAGGTCATTAAATCTTCTTATCATACTCCTACACATTCAATTCTTAATGTAACTTGAATGTAATTGCCTGTTTTACCAAACCAGATTGGAAGTTAGCCTTTCTTTAGCAAATTTTTATTGCAGGAGCAGAGGCACCAGACGATGTGGTTTGGGGGTATAATTTGCATGCATTCTATCAAAAGCCACATTCAGTTTCCTGGGGAGGGGAATAAAAAAAACCAACCAAACAAAAAAAACCAACAACAACAAAACCAAACAGAAATTGGACCCAGCCTTTGCTCCTGCTCTGTGCTGCTGCTCTATTTCTTCATTGTATTCTGCCATAAGAACTCACAAGGCAAAACTCATATGTTGGATGCATAAACTTCCAATCCTGCTCTTGTTTGAGAACATTAAGCATTGACATGTTTCTGAAAGTAGCCAGGAAACATCCTAGGTCCAGAGCCGATTTAATTTCCTGCATCAGATTAATGCTGACATCAGCTTTTGATTAAAAAAAAAATAGTTCTGAATTTTCATATTTGAGAGCAACAGAGTCATTAAGTGATAAGGCTTCCTAATATGGAGAATTTCAGTCCATATAGTTTACAATCTTCTGCATATGGCTTCTTTCAAGTTATCCTAAAATTTTACAGGGGTGTTAATTCCAGAATTTAGTCTACTGCTCAAAATTCCCCGTGCCAGTCCTAGCCTGGTTACAATGCATAGTTGGGCTAAAAACGTAAGGAAAATTATGCCCCAGCTACTATCTCATGAAAAAAGTACTACAGCAAAGATATTTAAGATAAAAGAGGAAGAATAAAAAATATGTGTAACAGATGGGGGTGGATGAGTGTATATATACCTACACACTCATATATAAATATACATATAAATATAAATATATATATATATATATTCAGACAGTCTAAATGTTCACAGTTGTTGATCCATGGACTATGACACTTAAGGATGCAATTATAAATTAATCTTAAAGTAATTTTTAGAAGAAAATACAGTTTTTTCAAAGTTCAACCATTTTTGGGGGGGAATGGGAGGTGAGAGTTCACGACAAAAGAGCACTGCTCCTATCACACTTGCTGCACGAAGTAAGTACTCAAATGGGAATAAACACAAGGTAAGGGCTCAAATGAGGATAAACACAAGATCATATGTATAGATAGAAAAGGGTTACAGTTTTCCTGGTCAGTGGCTGCTGTAGCTGAACCCCCTGTTCACCCAGACAGCCTTTAGTTGTCCAGTCTGAAGAGTAGCTCAGGATAAAAAACCAGAAGGGGAACAAGGGAAAGGAAGAAATAATATTCAAAAGGGTATTTCTGTCCTCAAATGCACTGAGAGCTGGAAAGCAAAGCGACTGAGAGGAAAAAAAAAATCCACTGACAAATTTCATTTAAGCAATGGTCCACGAAAGGAAAGCTGGAAGGTTTTAAGTCCGGGATACAGTCCAGAAGTGAGGGGATGATACCACTGAAGAGAGACGATAAAGAAATGCAGCACACAAAAGATGAGGCTGTAAAATGAACAAACTAACAAGTCCAAAATCTAAACAGGATCTTAAAACAATGAAGAAAACCAAGATTACAGCACAGGCACATTAGGTTTAATTGGAAAGACTATGATGCAACTGGCAGAAGGCACAGAAAAATCAAGGGAAAATACTGAGAAACAACAGGAACGAAAAAGGGAAGGGAAAACATAAGTCCACTGCTTGGAGAATGGAGGATAAAAATAGCTAATGTTAATTCAGGACGATTTTAGCTGCTGTCACAGAAAAAATTGTAAAAATCCTTTCTGTTTGGTTGAGGGTTTTTAAATGAAAAGGAAAACACAGATCAAGGGATATATGGTTAGAATAAATGCATTCAGGTCAGAGGATTGGTGGTATTTATTTTTGATACAATTTCTGAATTATTGATGATTATACATGAGAAGTAATGGGAAATGAATGAGAGCCTGGAGGATTGAAAAAGGGCAAAGACATTATTTGTCTTCAAAAAGTGGTTAAAAAGAGGACAAACTGTCCTAAGTTTGATATCCAGGGAGATAGCTGAACAAATGACTAAAAAAATGATATGTAACTAATTCGGAGATTAGAACATGGATCTGTCCATAGCACAGGATATCAAACCAATTTCATCTCTTTCTTTGAAAAGGTCATTTAATCCATCATAAAAGGAATGCAACAACTGTAATACAATTAGAAATTTGTAGGAGTCCCACATGAGGTTTAACGAGAGTATGCTGCAAATAAATCTGCTAATGTAGCTGAAAAATATTATTAGGGGGGTGGAAAAACCCTGTTGTAAATGTTAGCAGTTAGGCTTTGGAGAATTCCTCATAATTTAGGCAAATAATAAGTGTTTGGGAGGTTATAAAAAAGTGTCAATATAGTTCTTCAGTTAATACATTTATGAACATATTATTTTATCCCTTAATATTTTCATTATTTAAAATTTGGTTTGCACCTTGGCTGGATATTATTTTATCTCTACATGCTTATAGTATGCACATATACACACTCAGAGTGTGTAGAGATAAAATTTAAATCTTTCACTATTTGAACTAGAAAAACTGTTACTTTTCTACATTATCTCTTTCTGGCCTTCACTGAGGTAATCTTGATGCAGGCAGGACGACTATCCACTATGCCTACTGATTTTCAACTGCACAAGGAAATGTTGAAGTCGTGCTTATTTCCAATAACTTATTTCATCTCACTTGAAATAACACTCTTTCTGTATTATCTTCCTTAGTTCCACTGAATTCCATTCATCCAAAATCCATAATCTGTAGTCTACTGCAATCACAAGTATCTTTCCTGAAAATAAACGAGTGCTTGCATTTAATGACCAATCTCACACAAATTACCTTCAGTCTTTCAAACTCTTAGTCAGCTGTGACCTGCTGTGTAGCTGCTGCTCAATTACATTCCCCCACCATCTGAGTTGTCTCCACCTGGATGTATTACCCAGGATTTCAGAGGGTTGCTTTGCTTTCCAGAGGGCAGTTGATAATCTGATAAAACCCAGGACACATTCATTATTACTAATCTAATTCTTGAACATTCCCAGTAGTTGCTGAGGTAGCTCCCATATCTTTTTCTTCCCAAGAACAAAATTCTACATCACCTTGTCCCTCTTCCACCATCTTCACCATTGAAAGAGACTAAAAAAACTGAAGTCTCATCTCTTTCAGACTAAATACAACTTATGTCTAAATTAGCAAGTAATTCATTGCAATGGGAGCAGATCTAAACACCAGAGCAGCTCATTTCAGGATTTTGAAGGGTGGAACTAGATGGTCTTTAATGTCTCCTCCAGCACAAACCATCCTCACATTCTAAGTTTCTTGTTCTTTATTCTACTATTTCTGCCATTCCTATATTAATTAAGTTGCTTTTTCTCATAAATGTATTTCCTTTTTGATCAGTATATACTTAACTTTGAGGCTAAACCCTCCAGTTCAGGACATGAAGCAATACCAATGACTTTTCTACTTGGAAATATTTTTTCTACACACCAAAGTAATATTTTACATCAAATCTAAAGTCTTGTTTCCTTTCCTTTTTTAGCTCAGCATTGAAATTAGCAGTTGACAGGTGAGAATTTGGGCCCATATTAATGCTCCTGTCCGCATGATGATAGACCTGGAATCCTTTCCTCAGAAAGGAAAACTTATGACCATAAAATTTTAAGTTCCATTCTAGTATTTATTTTGAATGTTAGCATCGTTAAGGTTCCAGAGATGTTAAGAATAAATGGATTTTATTTCACTCTGCTTTAACAACATCAGAGTAGATTTGGGCAGGAACTGTCATTTACAGGGCCTCAAAACATGTAAAAATATTCATACATCATCGTAAGTCATTTTTCCTCTGACATGAGGAATATTTCCAGTAACAAAATCAGATTTTGTCACATAAATACACGGTAAAGCAAGGATGAAGCAAATGTGTTGGCAATAGCAATATTTAATCAGCAACTAGTATTCCAAGTTCAACAGAAGATGGAAAAGGCACAGTGGACTCTCCTCTGTCAGTCCTGTGCCTACGAGAGCATCTTTGAAGCCACAGACCCACATTTGTTTTGTATTAATTTTGCCAAGATTTTATTTTCAGCGTAATCTTTCTCCTTCATTCTTAAGCCATCCTCTACCACCAAAGTTACTCCCCACAAAAAAAAATCTCAAACAACTTTAAAACCAAAACTATTTGATTCCCCCCCTCCACTTACCCATGTCATGCTTTTAGTATAAATTGACAGGCCCAAATTTCTGTACAATTTATTTATTCAAGGTCATATGTTGCACTTATCTGCTTAGGTAGTGGTGGATCTTTTCCCTCTAGACACAGAAAAATGGGGAAAAAAATTAGTGGCTGAATAACTTTTTTTTAGACTCATTTTTAACTAATTTGAAGTATCTTGAATACGGAAGGGGTAAAACAGAAGGAATAATTTACTCCCTATTTTTTTAGTGAAGATCTTTCCTTATTTTCCTTACATTACCAAAAACAAGAGAAGTGTCCTTGCTCCTGTTATGTACATTATATTGTAAAATGTTTTTATTTTTACGGCTAATTTTGGATTTCATCCTACAGATTCCAGCTATTCACGTACAAATTTCTACTGACAAGGAAGTAAATCCATTGATTTCACCTGTAAGAACTTCTGAGGTTTTCTTCCCCTTCCTTCAAAAACTGTTTAAAAAGACAACTGAGAAGAAATGTAAATGCAGAGAGAGCAGATGGCAAATCTTTCTGGCTGAAGACATTTAAATGCCAGTTACTCTGAGAAAAGTATTTTAGTTTGTTCTTGAAAAATAAAGATAGTACCACAAATCTGAAGGGAAGACCCATTTACAGCTTAGTCGTCTCTGGTGTTATTAAAAATGTGCTGTTAGCTAGGAATTGCCTATAAATTAATTCCTGTAATTTCATTAAATACTCCATGTACTGGTTGTAGAAAGCAGATAAAAGAGAGGGCAAACTTTCCTGTTACTCCTCTTTACCGAATATTCTTTAAGAAGTGACACTTATTACAGACACCAGAACAATAAGTACTTTTAAATTCCATTTTAAAAACTATAATCACCTATAGCTACTCCAGACATTCATGGATTGAAAAGAAAATATAACCCTATTGAAATCAATATTCAGCCTAAAATAAATTATACAGTGAGATATGTTGTTACTAGATAATATTTTCATTAAGAAACTCTTTATAGTCAACAAATACCATGCAACAAATATTTCCAGCACCTCTACTGTTCCCACGGGTAAGGGTTGGAAGTGTGTTAAACAGCAGCAAAACAAATCTAAATACAGATCACCTTTCTCTTCACTTTCATCCTCTTATCACAAGTATCCAGCTCACAAACTTTTTCCATCTTTGTTATATCAGCAGCTACAAAGAGCCCAGGGACTGCAGGGCACTGTAGGGTATCACCAGAAATACATATCACCAGAAACACAGAATCAGTCCAAGTGCATTCCATAGGCAGCATAACAGGGACTCAAAAGCCCTTTGTACTTGCCTCTTGCACATTTTCCCTAAATAGCACTTGTTTGTGGAATCTCTTTGCAAAACCACAACAAAGCCTGATCTCAGAGGGATTAATTAACTCTAAAAATAACCGTTGTGGAGAATATGAGAGGAAAATATCTGGTTTATGCACACAAGCCTACAAGCAAGCTGGAGGACAGTGGGGAATGATGGAAAGAGTATTCTGGAAAAGAAACATCAAGAAAGTAAACATATGTGAGGCTCTGCTCTCTGGAAGAAACACACTGCTTAGCTACCAGAATAGATAACAGCAAAACTTCCTTCAGGTTGTTTTTCAGGTGATTATGTCACATAATTAAGGGAACCAATTATCCTGGGCTTGATGATGAATACAACAACAGCAGGTTGCTGTTGCCCACTTGATTTGCAATTTATTTATGTCACTGAAGGGGAAAATATCCAAAAAGACGGCGTGGTGGAAGAGGAGACAATTATGATAAAGGAAATAAGTTTCCTTACAAAAGCTGGATTTATATGTTTTGAGGCATACATGGAAATTAAAACTGACACTCAATTCCCCCTTTTTTGCAGTGCCTTTATTTGTCTTCCCAGGTTTGTAGCACTTCCTTCAAATTCATGTCAACAGGTGCTCTTCTTACTAAGAAAAATATTCTTTTGGACAATTCATGGCAATAGATTCCCAAACCACAGAAAGAAATAAAAAAAAATAAATAACCCAGTCTGGTGCAGAGCAAGGAGAGGAAAAGGCAGAAGGGGGCTCACACACAGGAATTCCCTCAACATGGTTTTGATATTGTAATGTTGACAGAAGAGGTTCAGAAATGCAACAATATTTTCGTGTTCTAGAAATGTCATTTGCTGAACTAAGTCTGGTTTGCTGCTCTGCTCTGTTCAAAACCAGTTTTCATTCTCTAGAGAGATGACAGGCCTTGTGGAAGTTGTAATTTGAAAATCTCACCTCTGCTGCTTTTAACAAGTCCCAGCTTTGCAAAACCACTGCATTTTCCTCTAACTGTATTTTTCATGTAATTGAAGAATTTACAGTGTGCTTTGTAAACCCAACAAAACCTCAACAGAAATCAAGAGAATTTAAGTATATCATTAAACTGCATCCATACTAAATGCCATGAGGTCTTACTAGAAGAAAACACTGAAAAATATATGTTGATTTCCCCTCAAACATATTACATTAGCTTTTCTAATGGAAAATTTGCACCTCAGAACAAAACTGACATTTTATTACAAGTTTTATAGATGGGAGTTTTCCAACTACCTCTGGGGGATTCTACTTCACAGGATAACTAAACTCTATAGGAAATTATTAGTTTTATTAGCCCATGTTATTCACCCTTAGTTTATTTTGTACTGGAACCAGACTTTAAGATTTGAGCAAATTTTATTTGCCATCACTGAGGTTTTAGAGGAGGTTAATTTTTAGAGCATAAGCATTTTTAAAAGATAACATAGCAAGTGTCATTATTTTTGAGACAGTCAGTAAAGAATTCTGTCTAAATTAATAATCAGTTCCACATTTCTGGCAGTTTCTTACAAAGATCTCTGTAAATAACGATTCAGATTGGACAATCTGTTCACTGGAAATAAAGATTTTTGTTACGATTTTTAAGACTGCTAGATAATGTCAGCTTCAGATTAATTTCATAAAGATTTGTACACCACATTTCCAAATAGATTTTCCGTACTTGAAAGATACAAGGAAAACAGATTATTTACTGCAACTACTACAGAGCTTTAGGTTAGATCTAACACAATGGAAATAAATTGTAATGCTTTATGTTCAGACATTACCACAATGATCACCTGAACATAATTCACTGCATCTTACCCCTGTATTTTCACATAGTTTTGGAGAAACAAGAATCAAGGACTGAATTTGAAGAGGGAAGGATGACAACTATGGAATAAGAAGTCTCTCATTTCTATGTGCTCTTGACACAACCATTTTTTTCCAGAAACAGCCTGCTAAATTCCTTTCAGCTTGGCAAAATGCAAGCAACAAATCCTCGAAGCAGAGTTTATAAGGATCTTCTTTTTGAACCACACAAAAAAAGCCAAGAAATAAAAATATCATTTTAAGAGAAAAGTTTGCTGCTATTGTTAAAGTACATGAATCAGCATTGACTTGATCCTGGAACTTCTAAGAAGGAGACTTATAAATGTATTATCAGGGACAAATTTTTGTGTTCAATCTCCTCATTTTTTAAAGTTCCAACTTTGAAGTACCATTATTGCAAATATGCTTTGCCTGCCAGGGCTTGTTTTATTGAATTATTTGCTATTATGCATAAACATCTAAAAAATGTTCAAAGATCAGAAGTTCTAAATTATACTCTTTTTTTTTTTTTTTTTTAAATCTCATTTCCCTGAAACATTCACATATCAGTAGTGCTTTCCTCATTTTGCATTAAGGGTGGCTTATAATGGTATAAAGATGAAATATAATCTCTATGTCTAGGCTGAAAACAAAATAAGATTCCTTTGAAGAATCTGATGCAAGACTAAATCACCTAGAAATGGAAATTAAGTGTGCTTGAAGCATAAGGGGGCTAACCAGGAATGTTTTGCAACCCCATATTTTTCTCTCAGGGCAGCTGAATTAGTTCTTTCAAAAAAACCAACAAACTTTTAGTAAGAAAAATCAGAAGGAGTACAGACCTCTTCCACTTAGCTCAGTGGAAACAGACCTGAAGGACTTGACCTAATTAGTCTAATGTTTACTGAAAAATCTTTGCAACTGAAACATAAGAACATAAACAATGTCCCTAATGAACTCCTGCAGTTTTTCAAGGGTTTTCTGAATATCTGAATTAAACTCTCCTTCTCTAAGTCACACCCCTACTTCCTGCCTTACCAGAGACATGAAACAAATTGCTTTTTTTTTTTTCTCCTCCTTCTGACATATATTAAATTTGTTATGTTTCACCTTTTCCCAAAATCTGTTCTTCAGGAGTCTGTGATTTCATTTGTTCCTTCCAGACTTTCAGTAGCTGGTTTCACCTCTTTCCTGAAAACACATTCCAACTAAGGTCTTCACAGTCACTGGCACAAAATACAGATGTATTTGAGTCACTTACACACAAAGTCAGAAAAAAGATATACGGTTTTGCATCCTTTCCTTCATTAGACCAATAGAGATGAAGGAAACCAGTGCAGCTTTCAAAACACTTCACAGAAACAGCACTGCTGAGCTGCATCAATAAGATGCAGATATAGGGGTTTTTTCCAATAACATATTTACCTACAGCGCTTCTTGAATTTTATCGCCCCCTGTCCTACATCAAACTGCACAAGCAACTTTCCTGTCTTCAGTAAAAGAATAAAAATCTTGCACTGCAGAGCTCTGCAGAACTCAGATGGTCTCTCTCTGCTGCAAGAACTGGCTACTCGCTCCTACACTTTATTTCTTACCTTTCTAACCCGCACAGCACTTGCAGCACTTACCCATCTGTTCATGGACCTTCTTCCTTACACTGAGGCTTCTTAGTTTTCCTAAAGTCTTTGATCAGAGACTTTGTGTAAAGCCTTTTTGGAAGTCCAAATAGACTGTATCAACCAGGCAATTCCTGTTTCAATTACCATCTCATTTCCTTTTGCTTTTAAGTTGATTGAATGCCCTCTACTACCGTTTGGAATTTCAGTTTTCTATCTCAGTTCAGTTCCTCCAGGTGAACCTGCTACCCATGTCTAACCTAATAAGGTTTTGCCTGCTCTTATAGTCAAGGCTCTTTATTGCTTATTTTCTCCTGAGATATTGATTATTGCCTGTAACCTACTCTTGATAACAGATTTCAGTCCCCAGGTGAGATTGATTGTTTTAAAATTCTGTTCACTTTCCTCCTTAATTTTTCCTTGACTACTCCAGAAACAGCAAGATCCTTTAAATTAAAACCTTCCTTTTTGCTTTGAGTGTTAAAACACTGAGAGTGGTGAGGCTCTAAAGACCATCACCTCTAATTCTCACGAATGCTCTCTCATTGGCTTTTTGTGGTTCTCCACCTGCCTCTTTGTAGCTGTTTGCCAGTTCTTGCCCTTGAATGGGATGAAAATTAGTTGAGATAAAAGTTCTCTGTAGAACTTCCTAGTATTATGTCTTATACATCCCTTGCATACTGTGAGTTTTCAGCCCATAACTAGCTCAACAAAAACAACTAAATGAATCAACACTTGTTAAAAGTGTTATAAATTATTAGTACCAACATCTCTCTCAAATCTGGTAGTGAGGCTCTGGTAGGACTCCTGTTTGCAGTTCTCAGATGTCCTGCCCAGCATCTTTTACTCTGTTTGGCTCATACTCTGTTTGGCTCATACAAGAGCAAAGAAAATGTGTTATATTCTGTACAGAGATAATTCTGGAGCTCCTGTAGATGCCTTTGGTGGGGCTGTCCAGCCAAAAAAATCTTCCAGCATGTACTCAAGTGCTCCTGTATCCACGTCATACACACCTCAGACAATCTGCTAGGTGATTAATTGCAACAAGAATCTATTTTTTAACTTATTTGTCATTGGTTCTGCCACCTCAGAGCCATGAGTGACCAGCAGGAAAGTAAAAACTTACCAACAGAAAAGCAAACTCCTGATCACAGTTCAGAAAATCAACCACTGGGGAAGAAAAATAGTTCCTTCCTACATCAAGCAGATGAATAAGCTTTCCCAAAGTACTGGTTAAAGGGAGAAGGACAATATTCAAGATTCTCATAGAGTCAATAAAGTAAAAGATATGTTATCACAGCTGTTTGTTCCTGGTGGAGACAGGCAGATATCAAAGCCCCCTAGAAATCCTCATCTGTGAGAGCAAGAAAGGATAAAAACAAACTTTGCCACAAGTTAATCATTCTCAATTACAGTCAGATTATTGCTGGAATCAAAGTGCTCTCCTTGTTCGCTTCAGCTGAAACTGAGAAAAAGGAACTGAACAGATGTTCTGCTGAGTCACACAGATAATCCATCTACCTGATTGTTCACAGGTAAAACAGTGCTAAAATAGTGTGAAAAGGAAAAAAAAAACACACACCACCAACCAAACAAATAAAAACAAGTTAAAAACCAAACAAATAGCAGTCTATCAAATGCATTTTCTCGTGTAAGACTCAACCTGAATTGCATTTTTTTTATCTTCACAAATATTTTCATCTACTGGAGCTAGGGGGAAAGGGGGATGGGAGATAGAAAAGGAATATAATTCATTCTGCAGTTTATTAAGAAAAGTTACTGTGCTTATATGCTAGCAATTAACACCATGCCTGCTGCTGCAATTTCATATTCTGGATAATACTGTAGAGCCTGGCTGCCATTAGTCTGTCTTTAAATGTCTTTAGCATTTCCTTCTCCTGTAAATGGCTAAAGGGCTGCTCTTGATAATACACATTTGACAGCACGACATTAGGTGTGTAAGCCATTGCACCTCTGTGCCTCCTATTCATCTTTTTGGAGTCTTTTGTTTCATTTTTTTTTTTTTTGAGGCTTAGCTATCATCATCCAATTTTTAAGATTCAGAGAGCTTTCTTCAAACACCAATAATCAAAGTGGAGATTTTGGTGACTGAAAGCTTAAAGCTTTTTATTCATTAATAAGTTTACTGAACTGTCAAAGAAAGTGATGAAATATTTATAACAGAAGACACATAGGAGTAACAAATTCTACTCAAATTCACCTGCAGCCTCTGTTGCCCCAGTGTTTTTGTACTTGCTCTTTACACGCTCTGAGAAAGCTCCATGTGTGGTGTCATCCAGTTTTGAACATTTTTCTCTTGCACATTCTCTTCTCAGAGATAAACAGGGCTCTGGCTGCACAGCACATGCTGAACATCAGCGTTTGTCAGGATTTTCCCTGGGGGAGCATGAATTTAACAACGTTTAGTCAAAGATGTTACTGACCAAAACCACTCTTCTGCATAACTGTACTTCAACAAAGTAGCATAACTTTACTAAATAAAAAGGAAATTGGCACATTTAGTCCAGTAAAAAACACAAAAACAGGCCATTCAAACATAATAAGGAAATAATCTCATTTTTAAGTTCCTTTTTCTTATTCTTTTATTAATTTTGTCTCGCTAAGCAAGGCAGCAGAAGTGTGATGGCTGATGTTCAGAAACATCACAGGCAGGAGATTCCCCACAAAACAAAAACTGCATTTTACTTTCTCTACTTTGCCTACTTACTTGCTAAGTATTAGCTACTGAAACCAGTTAGCAAAACCTCCCTCTGCAAGCACTACCCAATTACCATGTCTATATTATTGAAATTTAACATTAAGTGGTATTTTTAACGATGAATACAATATAATAAAATACTGTGTAATTCTTTTTCCTCCCAACAAAGTTACTGAAACCGTTTTTGAGGGTGTAATAAGACAATTATCAATACAAATACAGTGTGAGCTGCCATGTTCTAGATAACCCTTTCATGTAATCCCTTCTTTCTTCTATCTTTTATTTCAAATTTGCACACATATCAGATTTCCTAAATGGCTTCTCATCATTGAAATGGATGATCTTACCACAGTATTTAAATCAGACTTACATAAACAGCTCTCATCAATACACTATGTGCTATCAACACACTCCTTTTTTATTTCTCTGGACTTAATGCAGATTAGCAAAAAAAAAAAAAATGGCAGTGCTAAATTTATGTGCTGACTTTGATTTATGGACTACCAGATATGAACAAGGATTTGTTTCAATCAGAAGGTCCAACCATCATTCATTCCAGTGAAAGGTGGTTTTCTCCAGGCAGCTCTTCAACTCTTTTGCCCTCGTGTTTGACATGTGGAGAACCTTCAATCCAAAAACTGGCCCTTGAAGGCTGAGACAAGAAAGAAGGAGAGAGAAAAAGAGAGAAAAATAAAGAGAAAAATAAAGAGAGAGAGAAAGAGAGAGAGAAAGAGAGAGAGAGAGAAAGAGAGAGAGAAAGAGAGAAAGAGAAAGAAAGAAAGAAAGAAAGAAAGAAGAATACTGAAACAAAATATGAATAGAAACCAAATTCTATCCCTCTCAGAACTGAACTGCAAACATTTAAGTATCACAAACTTTTCCCTTGTAGCTGCAGTATAAGGTTTCAGGCATCATTCAGAGGGTGAAAATATTTAAGAAAATCACTGTCGGAGGAAAATAAGAAGTTTCCTTGACTTCTAAAGAGATCTGAAAGAAAATTGACATCTGTGGGACCCTATTTTAGAGAAGCTCCTCCTGCTCAATAAGGTTTGTGCAGGGTGGAAGTGTCCTTTCAATCCGTCTTTGTTGCTTTTTTCCATGTTTTGAAACCAAAGTACAAAGAAAGGAACAAAAAAACAGAAATTATCTGAGTAACTCAGCGCAGAAATTATCCTTAAGCTAATTAAACCAAATCATTGTTGTGAGCTGTGTCTTGTCTTGCTAAAAATTTGGAGAATGACATAGTTGTTTAATTAGAACAAATTAATCTGTTTAATTTGTTTAATTAAATCGGTTAATAACTTTTAACAGAGGTTAATAACTTTTCTGTGGGTATTAGAGCCATAGAGGAATAATTGGGACAACCATTTAATGACCAGTTTGATTATATCAGATGTCTGGTGTGTTAGGGGGTGAAAGGGTTTGCACTGTTGCTTGCTGTGGTAGTACTTTTATTCTTTCCTTACAATTTAACAAGCTCTCAGTTAAAACTATAAATTAACTCTTAACTGGAAGCAAATGATCTCGTACACATTGAGACACGCTGTGATTGTCATGCAAGGGTATTTTGAGCATTAAAGAGGCACAGAAGAAAAGAGTAGACTGGAGTGTGTCACAAGGGAAAAATCATCTGAAAAACCAAAACTGGATAGTTATTATGGCAATTAGTAAATCATGGTCCAAGTTAATGTCAGTTTTCTTTCATTTTATTTAAAGAAGAAAAGGTCACAATCTAAAGGTCATGATCTGAGCAAGCAGCAAGATGAAGAATCTACAGAAGGAATTCGTGAGGTTTATTCTTAAGCAACGTTGGGGAATTATGAGTACCTTTATGGGCAGTAAATCCTTCAACCTCATTTCATGTATAATTCAGTTCCTACATATTCACCATCATGCTTCAGAGGGGTCCAGAGTGATGTCTGCTAGAAGGGATAAGCTTTCCTGCAAGCTTTCCTTCCTGAATTCGATTCCTTCTTTCTCCTAGTAAGGCTGTATGTTGGCTTTGTATAGGAAGAGACGTTTTCCTTACATGACACTGCAAACTCTGAAGCTCAGGACTCACAGAGCACGTGTTAGCAGTGGGCACACTGCTCATTTCAGCCACAGAATTCATGTCCTGAGCTGTGTGAATGTGATAAACACCATGTTAAAAACCAGCAGTTCATTGTCTGTGCTGAACACAAAGGTATTCAAGAGCACACAAAAGAAATCCACAATAAGTGAAAGGTGTCCCCAGTGCTCGGAAAGTTGATGTAGTCCCACAGATTTAGCTCATTTACAAGGAAATGCTTATTATTTTTAATATTACTGACTGCTCACTTAACAACCAACACAAAGCTCAGCAGCCAAAGAGCATGCAGATCAATGTGAGCAGGCAGAGAGAAACCCAAAACTTCTCATGACAAAGGCTGCTCTAGGTGTTATATTTTATATCTAGCTTGCTTGTAGTTGACCTTAGAATTTTTAATACTGTGTTAAAATCTTCATATGCATTTACTTGCTTTGTGGGAAAACAACCAAATGTTCTCTAATCTTAATGCTGGAAAGGAGAGGATTCCTTTGGACTCTGCAGCTTCTTGATATGACAGAAAAAGAGGGGAAGGTGAAGCATTATTTTAACAAAGGTACCAGGATGCTGCTATAAATCATACAGGAGGCTCATATTGCTAAAAGATGATGAACTCCACATCAAGATAAATAAAGAATGTCATCAGATTTTAAATAACATCTTGGTAAACCAATTAAAGTGTTTGAATAGCCACATACAGGTAGCATATCTAATTTTCTGGTACAGGAAATTATAACTTGGATGTCTTTCAAGTCATGTCCCAGACATTGTGCTGATGGTTTAAGATTAAGCTCCTGCATCAGACAACAAGTACAAATACACTGTTTGCTCTGTATGATCACCTTCCCTTCTACTTCATTGCCCAAAAAAAATAGCACCATACACAGGAAATAAGTTTTGTGGAGGGTTTATTTTAGGTTTTGTTGGTGGGGATTATTTCTTTTTTTGGGGGGGGAGGTTGTTTTTGTTGTTTTGTTTTGTTTTCTTCTCGTTAGTGCTGGGAGGGGGGGTTTTGTGGGTTTTGGAGGGGAATTCTTCTGGTTAGTTGGTTGGCTGATTGGTTGATTGGTTGGGTTTTTGGTGGGAGGGCTGTAGAACTTAAGCTCTAATCTTGCATTCCAAAAACCTTCCTGTCTTCAAGAACCAGACCATGACATAATGTTGAGGCAGCAGTAGATATCTTGCCACATCCCATTCTCTACCAGAATAGCTGATATGTTATTGAATCTCCCAGAATTACTAGTTGTGCATGATCTGTCCACAGATATTATTCAGCAGACTACCCAAGTTTTAATCATGTAGTGGGAGAAGCCCTGTCAGATGACTTGTTTCTTGAATCTTGGCTTCTTGGGGAAAACCAAGAATATAATACCTTGTGTCAGCTTTTAAAAAAGGTTAAATAAAGGCCGAATAGCTTTTGGATGCTTAATTGGATACCAGACCCTAAAAAATATAGAAAAAAACAAGGCTACAAGAGCCTCAATAAAGTAAAAATTGAAAAGGGCATTTAAAAAAATCTTAAAATTTGTGTCTATCTAGAAATAATTTTCAGGAACTTATATGCACTATCATGCTTGACATTGAAAACTGTTAGAAAGTCTCCTCTTTCAGGCGTTCACATTTCAAAATTTAGTGCTTCTGAAAACCTCACTTTACCCAGATTTGCAATTTTCTGCATTCAACGTTGAGAAGAAAAAGTGAGATGCACAAAAATACACAAAAGCCAAGAATACATGAGTTAATGATCTCTTCTGGACCCAAACTTTGTAAACTCATTTTAAGATACATTACTTAGAACAGACAGGATATCTTACTAAAAAAAATAAAAATAAAAATGGAGTCAGCACAATTAACATTCAGCACAAAGGAAAAGTTGGGTGAATACCTTAGAACTTCTGCAACATTTGCACAAAAAATCCCATTAATTCATGTTAATTATTTTCTTACACATGCTTGTTCTTTTTTTTCTCAACACCCTAACAAATGCATTTCTTACTCGACAAGACAGAAAAATGGCAAATACTTAATTTTAAACAGATTATATTCATGGGAATGAATTCCAAGTTCTGTAAAGATCACTGCCTCAATAGAAATGTGATTATATACAGCTACGTCTGCCTAGTGAGCTGATGAAAGGAGATGATCTCTGCTGTGAGAGGGACTCTCCAAAGGGCTGAGTGTTGATCTAACTTTGAAATTACACATTACTTCAGCAGCATGCCTGCTCCCATTGAACATAATCAAAAACTTCCAGCACAAATTCAGGTTTTACGAACAAGTGCTGACAATGACTGACAAATATTGAACAGAACAGCAACAGTTTGTAACTACTTTACAGTAGAGAATTTAAACTAATCAGATGTGAGAAACCATAACTGCTTGTAGATAATAGGGGAACAGAAAAACATTAGCCTTTTGAAAATTATCTTCTCAATTTATAAACCAGTAAGCAAATAAAGCAGACATACTCTGCACTTATTCAAACTTGCTCAGAATCAGTGGAATCTAAAAATTTAAAAAAGTGAAAAAAAAAACCCAGTCACCCTATATAGTTTAATCTCCAACTTGCCAAAATAAGCACAACAAAATAAACCCTAATCTCTCTGATTAGGAATTAGTTTACTAATTTTTCATCCCCTTCAGGATAAGACAAATGTGCCTTTTCTGAGGAAATTACATTTATTTATTTATACATACATGTAAATATAAATAAAAAATATATGTACATATGTGTATATGTATGGATGGATAATTCATCAAGTAAACATCAACGGATTGGTGCCAGAACAACTTTCTTCTGTACATTCTAAAAAATGGAATTATGAGCTGGTGGCATTGGATTCATAAAAAGTTATAATGGTTTATATTATTCATCTTGTTCATCTCTTTTACAGTTTAGAAGTGGCAAACCATTGAAAGCACTTCCTTCAGTAAATTCAAAGCTGTAAGAATTGTGTGATAAACATCAGCCTGAGACTCAGGGAACACCAGATTACTAAAGAACTGATTTGATGATTTTATTTTTAATTATGGATTTAAAAAGACAGGTATTTAATTATACTATCAGAAAGGTATGAAAATTCACTTCTAAGGAAAGAGGGAATTACACCATGTTTTCTCCTTTGCTTTAATTAAAACTAGCATGAAATCCATGTTTCTTTGGTTAAGGTAATAAAGGAATTCAGTATCCACCTGATGCTATTTCCATGCCTGTATAAATGATAACGTTAGAACAACAAATGTCTGTTCAAAGATACTTTTCAGAAATAAGTCTTTCAAACTGCCAACTCCTCTCTAAAAGCCATGATAAAGCTCTAAAAGGAGAAATTGATTCCCTTCTACACTTGAGCATCTCTAGCCTGGAAACATGAAAGACAAGGGAGAGCTAAATGAGTGAGATTTTTAATTAACAATTTCCAAACACTTCCCATGATTTGCAACACAAGTGATTCCTGTTTTAAGGCTTTTACACTACTGAAATAGAGAATTCAAATTTCATAATCCAAATTGAGGTCCCTCAGAGAATGATAACACGATATCCATTATGTAAGGCCATCACTTAACTCCATGATATTGTGGGAAAAAAAAATTAAAATGTGCAAATTTCACAGAGTCCATTGCCATCTGTAATTAAAATGTCATGTACATGAGAAAAGTTATTAGATTTTTTTATTTTCCACAAGCCACAGGGTTTTTTTTCTGAATTCATGGTTGTAGAAAGTGGGAGAAAATAGTGGTCAGCACTACATTTAATTACTTTGGCACTAGTGTAACTCACAGTTAAGTAAAAGATGTTAGCTTTTTCTTTTTCTTTTTTTTTTTCCCACAAGAAGATATGGGGAAGAAAAAAATTAAATCTGAAAAGGGAAGGTTTTTTATGTTGACTCTCTGAAACTGTATTTTTATTTATTTGCCTTTAGAAATTCACACAATGTTATGTATGAGAAAAAAATATGATTTATCAAAGGAAAAAACAAATAATCTCTGTAGAATTTGAGTAGAGAAACTAAACACAATTTTTTAATTTAGCTCAGTCACAATGTTTTATTCTCCTTTTTTTCAGAGGAGAACCTAACAACCAGCAGTGCATAATCCCAAACCAATAACACGTTTGACAGGATACAGAGCTGTACACTTGCACCAGTACTTCAGGAAATGTTTCTCCTCTCCCTCTGAAGACTTGAAAGAAGAAATATCAATACCACTCTTAGAAATCAGCAGTGCAAAATATGATGGAAAATAACCTGTTTCAGACTGTTTCATGCCATTTTATTAAAGATCAAATCAAACCTGTCTATTCTCAGTGCATCCACTTTACCCCAACACAAGAAACATAAAAATCATATTTTAAAGCAAGGGAGAGCACCCATCTGTTGCATGATGATTGACAGAAATCCCATTTCTGAAAGCTGAAATGGCAGATGGCCTTTCTTGATCCTCATCAGATGGATTTGTCATAATAGGAAATGTGTCCTTTCTTTTGACATGCTCTTTCCCATTGATTTCCAGATGACAAATAACTAGGAAATGCACTGAGAAATAAACAAACAATGGCCTTGGACGTTGTTTCCCAAGGACTGGCGATTTACTTGATTTTTGATTCACTTTTCCATTAAATGAAGATATACTGTAACAAAGTCAAATTCATAGAGGTTTTGAAATGGGTCCTTTAATTACTCATACAAGAAGTGCATCTAAAAGCTAAACTTTTTCAGAATGCCAACACAGTCATTGCTGTAGAGTTCAGGTTGCAGCAACATTTCCAGAAGTTTTGGGCATATACTGTGGTAAAGTTATTTACCTTATTTCAGCAAAGTTATTCAGAATGTGGCTTTAGCATCTATTTCTTTCTGAATATTACTATTTCAAAATACAATTATCAATTTAGAACAGTGGGATTTTAGGTTTTATCTATATTTTAAAGCAGGCTGAAAAGTTTTTGCAGAACACAAGGAAAGTAAAATTTCTTAGGAAAGGAAAAAAAAACCCATTGTCCATGAGCATGATTAATCTGATATCACAAAGCACAAGTTACTGTCCAGTCTTGCCAGCTAGAAGAAGAACAGTTTCCTTTACACCCAGTCTTGGCACAGGTGTAGGACTTCAGAACACCGAAAAAAATTAAGTGGAAAAAAGCTTCCCATTGTTCCACAATCATTGTATTGCCTCAATATGGGCCAAAAGGGGTCTGATTTTGAGTCATAACAGGAAGCCTCCCTGAAAGCCTGTTGAAGGTATAGAAGCTCAGCTTATTTTGGCACCTCCTTACAGCCAACATGATGGAAATGACTCACAACAATGTCTTTACACACCACGACAGAACACAGTCCCTCATGTGCCTTCTGCACTGCAAAATGTTTCTGCAAGATCTGTGAAAACTGGTATTAGTCATTTTCAACAGTCATCCTGCTAGTAAGCAGTGTAGGAATGATGCCAAATCTTCCTCAGTAACTGCTCTTGCTGCTGGCAAGGCACATCCTAAAAGAGGCTGTCTTCTGAATTCCCTTCCTCCTCCCCCAAGGTAACTGGGGGAAATAAATATGAGCAAGGTATGTAGAAGAGCCTGCACAGCCAAAAGTGCAGCAGAAAAAGGCAGTGTGTTGAGTGAGCAGAGAATCAGTGCAGAAGGACAACAAAGCTCTGGCTGCCCCATCCCTGGAAGTGTTCAATGCCAGGACAGAGCAACCCAGCCTAGTGGAAGGTGTTCCTGTCCATGGCACAAGGTGGAACGAGATGGGTAATGTCCCTTCCAAGCCAAACCATCTCTGATTCCATGCAGGGAGAAGGCAAGGAAAGAGACAGGTTTGCCAAACACTAATGAGAGGTTGGATTTCAACTGTGATGCCCTGAGAGACTCCAACACAGCCCAGAGTCCTCCATAGTTTCCAGCTGACCTGAAACTGGTTGGGAATGCACTGCCAGATGCCTCTCAGATACACTGGAGGGAAAAAAAAAGGGGGGGGGGGGGAACCCTGAAAACCAGAGAGGAATTTTCTCCTTAGTGGATCTCTGTGCTATGTGTGATCCACAGTCAACATCAGTCACAACATCTGGGAAAGGAGTTTGCCTTCACCTGAGAAAAACGTAATAATTTCTCATCTTTTCAGTATTAGAGCAATGCAGAAAGTGGAAGACAACATAAAAAAACATCTATCAATGCAAAAATGTGTGAGGACACCGCTCTCCTTTCAGGAGTCTCTTGTGTTTATTATATCATTTGGTCTTGTGCAAGTTCTGCTCCCAGGCTCAGACGCATCAGCCTGAACCTTCCAAAGACACAACCCCCTGAAAACACAGGGGAAACAGAACTCCAGGCTCTCATTGCATGTGCTCATCCAACTGTATTCACCTGCTGGTCAATTCAGCTGTTAGCCAGGAGAATGCACCGCAGGAGTTATTCCTTATTCCATGCCAGGTAACATGCTTACAGCAGAATGTCCCTCTGTCCAAGTTTCTTGTATTTGCAAAATGTGAAGGCCTAGAAGAAGACCTGAAAATGTCACATTCAGATGTTTATGAGTTCTACTACATTTATGGTGAGCATTTCTTTTTGAGCACAGAATGATGAAGAATCTAAGAAAACAGAGCACATAAATTGACCAAAGCAGAAAATGAAAGAAAAATCTCTCTCAGGGTCTTTTTTCCCCTTACTGTCAATAATATAATATTTTTATTATATGAAACATAATATTAAATAATATTAAATAAAACTACCTACTCAGATTTCTAGGAACACACAAAGCAATAATAAGATATATAATTAAAATGCAACAACTGAAAATCAGAAAGTCTTTCCTGTAAAAATATTTTAAATCTCCTCTATGATTTGAATTTTGAGGCAATTTGATTCCAGGAACTTCTACTGATTAGTTACTATTTCAGAGTTCTGTATAACACAGGTACTTCATGCCCATTAAATTCAGTTATTAGTACCAGTTTTACACTGACATTAAGGCTCCATCTGGAATTTGTTTGCTTTTTAAACCTACTTTATTCCTCATGTCTTCCACACATGGTTCCTACAGACCCACCAGATGTGTGTCATTATGAAAATATAATTTCTTTGAAGACAACAAAACTATTTTGATCTATGAGTTCATTTTTTAAAAAATTTCTGAAGTGGATACAAGGAATGCCAAAAGTATTAGCCAAAAACACTTGATAAAACAATTCATTATTTAATCAAGAACAACATGTTTCCTTGGAAAGTGAAAGAATTGCCTGGTAATCCAATCTGTTTCAATCAACCACATGAGACCACCAGAACGTTATTAATTGAAAAAGTACAGAACCTAAGCTGTAATTGTGATTTATTTATATCCAAATTAACTCTCAAGTAACTTTCTAAATTAAGTCTAAGATTGGAGTTGTAGAAGTGCAGAAATCCAGCACAGCAACGGGCACCATGGAAGATGAGGGAGCTGCAGTTCCAGTTCTGGGCAAAATCAAAGTAATTCTGAATGCAGCACTTACAGAAAATACTATTTTTCAGGCAAGGTTTGGCAAAGAGCATTTGAACCAGCAAAAATATCCAAGATTGAGAGGGGTTTAAAGATATGATAAAAATCCTCAAGTGTTTAAGAATCTGAATAAAAACCAGAAATAGAACAGTTCTTCTTCCAGCTCTGCAACAAACGGCCTGAAAAGTATTGGCCTGATGTAGCAGCACAGGAGTTTCTGAATTATAGTATAAAGAAGAGCACTGGAATAAATGGGAACAAAATGTTCCATCACTGGAGGGAGTGGGCCAAAAAAAACTATCTCTGAAGACTGGTTGGTATCAGAGCAGATTGCTGGACTATATTTCCTCAAATACATCTAGACAAAATTAAAGTTATATGAAAATGCTGGTTTGTATAAATCCATGCAGCTTCATTGACAGATATATTTTTCTCTCATGCTAGAGCCTGTGACAGGCTAGTAATGAGTTATTGATAGGAAAATCTGGTTCTGGTAAGTATATGCAACATTTTGAATGACCTAGGTATTTAAAAAAAAAATAGATTTGAGACAGGAGAAGAAAAAAAGCCTTAACCCTGGTGTAACCTAACCACAGTCACCTTTCTGTGACAGAAAATTCATATTTTTCTCCCCAAATGGAGAGAGTTTAACACATTTTCATTTTATCAACATCCAGGGACGATTTTCCTTGGCAGGAGTGGCAAAGCAAACCAGATCTCACACTCTGGAAGGATAGTCATAGAGAAAAATCTCCTGCATTCAAGTTCTCTGGAAAAAAAATAAAAAATAGAATTAGGACTGATTTGTTTCAGGAAGCAGTGGTAATGCAGATATGTAAGTGTACAGCCAAGGAAGTATTGTAGGAACAATTGAAATCTTGAAAGCCTGCTAATTATTAGTCCAGGTCTAGCCATTCCAAAAAAAGACAAAAATTTTTTTTTAAAAAGTAAAAAAAAAAAAAAAAAAAGAAATCACCAAACAAATTCATCACCATCCCTCTGTTGTCCCCATCAATAATTAATGAAAGCAAGGAGACAGATTAGTTGACTTCTGCCTACTTTTCTTTGTACACTGCCCTCTCCTTTAGGTTCTGGTTATCAAATCCATTACTAGTCCTCTCATCTGCCTTGGGATCCCTCACTCATTCTCACGAACTGCTCTCAATTCACAGGTTATTGTGCTTTTATTCACTGGGGGTTTTTTTTGACAAATAGGTGTGAGCACAAGCAGTGGAGCAATTCTTTTGGCAATGCCACCAGATTTATTGCTCACACATGAGCTCTGTGCACACGCAGCTGTGAACCGTAGAGCTGATCTCCAAAATATCATTGCTCAGGAAGTCGGGATGTGGGAGGTGACAAGCAAGTTGCTGGGCTCCTGTAAATCCTACATTTTATCCAATAAATCCAGGTTTGAGACAAACACTTGCATGTCCCAGGGTAAGGCCAGGAAAAGGACATGCCCATGGACCCTATACTGTCACCTTGAATTAAATCTATTTCTTTTCACTCTCCAGTTGTTCCACACATTTTGCCAGCTGTGCTTCCACCACAGGGACTATCAGCTGCAGCTGGGAGTCCTTGTTTAACACACAATAATCACCTCACTTCTCTCCTACTCACTAAAACCTCCTCCAGACTGGTCTTATTTTCTGCTTTACACAAAACTTTCTCCTTTCTCCGTTCCACAGTCTTTCAGCAGGGCCTCCCTGTGAAGCTTGCTCCATTTCCACTGGGATTCAAGACACAGCAAAGCTTCTGTCTCTGGTGTGTGAACAGTAGAAGGCAGCAGAAATTCCAGACCCTAAAATCCAGGAGGTTTATCATGTCCCTGCGGATTTTTTCCTAAATTTTCCTAGAATAAACCCTTACTCTGTTTGATAAAAAAAGAAATGCAAACAGATAAAAATCAATTAGATCACACTATCCACCTCCTCAAACCTTCACTGAAGTTACCAATTAGGCTAGTTTTAAAGCCATTGTGCTACAAAGAGCAAGATATTCCATTGAGACAGGTTGGACTCCTGTATCTCTGCTTTTGATTCAGCCAACTCTGCTTCATTCACCCAACGAGTATGAGACAACACTGTAATAGCCAAACAGTTCTGAGAATCCCTTTTTATTATGCACTTACAGAAAAGAGTGTCTCTCTCTGGGACACCAGAAAATCTATGTTTTAAATAAAGCCAAGTAAGTGATTAAACAGACCACAGAGAAAAGAAGAGCAAGCACGAGAAATGACTAGGTTTGAATCAACAGCTGATGTGGTTTGTTTGCCTACAGAACTTACAAATGGAAACGTGCAAATAGAGTTTGGAACTTTTACACACTCATCAGCTTCTACTGGTTGGAGATCTGCACCCAGCAATATATAAAATTATACATTACATAATTGCAAAGTGCAAACCAATCTGCAAGAGTATGTTGGACTCGGAAGTTCATTAGTCCTATTAGGTTCAAATGCTACAATTTCTGCATATTTACAGGATCCTATTTGAGTTATTAGCAGAAGACAAATACCCAGGTGCTGAGAACACAAGGAGACAGTTAAGCTTTGGAATAATGTAAATATATAATCATTCACACAGACATCTCACTGCATAGTTTGTTTTGCAGATTGCTTTAAAATTCCATCTCTTCATTGTTCATTGTCCCCCACCTGAATCACTGACAGGAGCCATTTGACAGTCAGCCAAATAAAACATGTCAATAGCATCAAGGAGCTTTCTGTGTCATAAAGAGGAAATGAGGTAAAAACCCAAGTGCTCTTCCTGACTTCTACTTCCAAGTATATGTATTATGAAACACCAATTTACTGATGGCAATCTCTGCTGCCTTCCAGTAACTGAAATGACATCTTTAACCAGAGTTTAACTTTTCAAAGAATGAAAAGATATGGTGGTTCTGTATCTTCTGAAGTGACCACAGCCACGCATTGCCAACACACTGCTGTGAGCTGGTGTGACCGCTTTTCAAATCCTGACATCTGAGATAACCACCTGGCCTTCTACAAAGTCCCCTTTTGGCTTCTTCTCTTGTCAAACACAGAATTGTAATCTCTGAATGAATGATGGAGTTCTGACTACTGCTAAAGGAAAATACTGATAACCCATGGATTCCACATTTGTGTAGGATCTATTTAATTTATGAAAGGATACAAGGTGGAAGAGGTCTCAAACTGTAGGCACTACTAAACTGTGAATAAACACTTCTAAGTTACTGGTAAAAAGAAAGTTATGACCTTGTAGATCAGCCTACTAACAAAAGCTCTGAGTTTTCACTCAGCTGCATCAGCTTCAGTAAGGAAAAAGCAAGAAAGTGTAATGTTGTTTGACGGGTCACTGAAGAGAGGTTCTCATGACAAATCAAATTTTAACCCCTCTTCCTCAGCAGCAACCTCCTCAAACAAAAAAGACCCGTCTAAACTTTCACCCCAAGCACACTGGTATGAATTCATGCCTCAAAATAAGATATAGCCTCTTATTTTTTCTTATACAAAGCAACAAGGTTTTGTTCTTTCTAGCACACGAATTTGGATAAATAGTGGATCAAAACCACCCTTCACTGAGTAGTATAGCGATGACCAACTCTCCAGGAACAACTGGGATACTTCCAAGGGTACAGCATATATTTTAGACTCATTAAAATATTATATCTAAAGTAGAGGCAAAGTAAACAAATCCAGACCAAACATTCTACCTGCAATAATTTCTTCATAAAACATCCTTTTTATGCGTAATTTATAGCAATTGTGGAGAGTAATGTGGTGGTCTGATTATACACAACTACAAACTCATAACAAAACATGATTATCTCCTTACTATAATGATTTCCATGCAGAATAGTTTTGACCACAGCTGTTTGAGAAATTTAAAGTCAATTTTTATCCTTTGTTCTACATATTATATGCAATTTACAAGACAACTCTTACATTTTGTCCAGATAATAATTTAACATGTCATCTTATTTCATATTGTGTAGATCAGAGAAGTAGTGGAGAATGACTATCACTCTCAGTGGACTTCCTTCCTCCCACCAATAACAGCGGAGTACCCTGAAGCCAAAATAATTTTTAGGAAGATTTTTTGGAAGGAAAGCTGGAAAATGTAATGCCCAATAAATATATTTGTTTTTTAAAGAGGAAAATCTCTTTCTGTCTGTGTATAATCTAAAACAATTCCGCAAGACTCCATGCTTACAAAGTTTAAGTTCTTTATGTTTTATAACACTGTAAATGTTACCAGATCTATGAAATGTCATGGGAATGTAATTTTAGATGGGTTTGAAAGATGCAGTGGCATTTCCAGGAGTCCTAACTGTCTTAGCAATAAATCCACAAATGGACTTCAAAGTTAGTTATTGCAGTGCCTATAACTGGTCTGACACTGACTTAAATTTAAGTTATGCATCCTGATCTGAACAGAGCACAGACAAGAAGGGAAGGGCTCCATCTAAGCCACAGGTCCTGTGAGTGAGGTCCCAATCTTGGTCCCCAAACCACTGATGCTTAACAGTTTGAGCACATCATGACTTCTGTGCACTTCATCTCGCTCTAGACAGACAGACAGATTTCCTTATTTTAAAAGAGTAGGAGAAAATCAACAACAAGAATCAAATGCCCAGGAGACCTGGGAGACAAGAAATGCTCCCACATCTGACTCCTTACAAAAATGTCAACCATCCAGAAGCCTAACTGAACTGCAAAAATAGAAACACAAAGGAAAATTCTACCCCCTTAGCCCCAATATTTCAGTTCCTGTCTCTTTCCAATTATGAATTTTCTTCTGTGTAGAAATCCCACGGGAATCAGCAAGGTAGAACATCAGTTTTCAAGTCACTGCTTCTACNAAAAAAAAAAAAAAAGGATTGCATACCATTAACTTTGGAAAGCCTCCTAGGAGCTATGCTGGGAGCCACTCTTTAGTCTGCTCTGCAAGACTGGTCCTGATTCTGGGGTGACTTGAAAAGACTTCAACATGGACTTTGCTTTCACAGACCAAGTGATGTCCTCTGCAGCAGCAAACGGACACAACTCAGGGGCAGGTTGTGCTTAGGGCTAAATTCACACTACACCTGGCTCATGATTATCAGTGTCAAGACACTAAAAATCACCATTTTAGACTAAATGGTTGTTTAGAAGCTCTCATTGCCAGAGATCTCCATGAGGAGACAGAACCTGAGTCTCCAGCTCAGCAGTAAGGTGACCACATTTTAGGAAGCTGCTACTCAGTTCTTGCTGGCATCAGACAGAACACTACAATGACTGAAAGTTTCCTACAATCTCAGCACAGAGCCTTAATCAGTAGGCAAGGGGCAGCATGCATTTCTGAACTGAACCCTTCCTTTTTCTCCATTTACACACCTGAAAGACCTTCCCAACAAGCTCTGTCCAAGGCATTGGCACATTCAGGAAATGTTTGGCTTCACAACTCACTGTTTCCTGCCAGTAGCACATACCTAAAAGAACTCCTGACTGTGGCTGAATTCTGTGTATGCAACACATTTCAGAAATGTTTTTCTAACATATGTAGACCCATTCAGGACACTAAGAACACATTCATAGGGACCTGGCTGCATTCCATTCAAGTACATGCAAAGAAAGTTCAGGGTTGTTTAAAACCACAGACCCAGCCCTGAAAGCAATTCCAAGGGAAGTCAAGGATCAAGAGGTGTGTTGGAGAAGGTTCATGTTTCTGTTAGCAAGTTGATGTCTTCTTTAAACATGTTACTTCAAATAATGAAAATGTTCAGTAATGTTCATAAAGGCTGAGATTTTCAGAGAGGTCCAGGGGAAGTTTTCCCCTAAGTAAATCCCAGCCAAAAATACTAATGCAGTTCAGTGCAGTCGAATGCCAAATATTACAGTTGAATGCACTGGAGTTTTGCCTTTTGCCTCAGAGGGTCCAGCAGAACATCCAAAATTCTCAGGGAACTGCCAGCCCTAGCCAATCACTGCACTATAATGTGCATTTTCGGTAAGAAGAGCAAAATGCATAACCCTACTTATTTTAATACCTCCATTTCAAATATTAAGACAAAGAGACCTTTTAAGAATAGGGACAAAGAGGAAAGCAAATATCACCCAGAGAGCCTACTGTGAAAGGACATCAGTGGTGGTGGCATTGTTGGCTGACTCGAGATACTGAGCCACAGACATCCAGCCACTTTTAATGCCATCATAAGCCTTTATTGTTGGTGGTCTGTGCCCCCAGAAAGCTTTCCAGTGTACCATAAATTGCCTGGCACATGTTCTACTGTAAGCTGCTGAACAGTTCCATTCAGGGAAACCTGATGTGCTTGAATAAAGAGGGGATTACACTTAACACTCAACTTTTTATGCGACATTAGTGTTGCAGGCAATTTATCTCTTAATAAGATGCAATGTATTATAGAAGATGGGTTTAACAGAGGTGGAATAAAGAGTTTGGCAACTATAGGCAGGTCCTGTTGAGGCAGAAGCAAAGATCCCCTACACTGAGATCACATCCCAATTGAAAAACGTGTGTCTAAGGGAACCAAGTAAATTTTGCTGTATGCTTTCTCTCCTTTTTTTTTATTTCCCTTAGAAGAAAGCAAACACAGAGGGAGATAAGTTGAAAATGATGGCATGTCTGCCAGCAAATATCTTGATGACAGTCTAGCTAGAATTGTCTCTTTGAACATACAGAAAAGGAACAGTTTCCTTAGCAACCAGTGTGAAAGCTCTGAGAACATCTCTTCTGCTCTGTGCTGCCTCACTCTTCCCCATCTCAGTCTGCCACCTGTCACTCATGGATTTCATTAACATTTCACAAGGTTCACACGGGATAATTCCTACTAGTGGAAAAGCCAGTAATGCTAAAGAAATCTGAGATGGTGGGGGGACGAAATCCATTCTCAAAATCAGGGAGGTACATGCTTTGCACAGCCAGTGGGGTGTAGACAAGGCAGTGAAGAGTTCTCTGGTTTGTCAGGCAGATATTGGCTTTTCAAAAACCAGATCACCTCTCCACAGAGCTCTGCCTCTGCCCCAGGTTTTGAATCTCTCCTACTCACCTGTCTTTGCACAAGCCTTTTCATAGCAACTCAAGGGCTCAGCTGCTGTTTCTTCACTTTTTATACAGCCACTACCTGAAGGTGTAGGACATAATATCTATGTCTCTTCATATTTTCAAAGGTCTACCCAAATGTTAATCCATGCATGTGATCTTTAGAAACCAATACATTGCACACTGCCCTAGAAAATTACCTCCTCATTCTGAGTTGTAAGGACAGGCAAGGAGATGGACAGTAGACAAGAGATCGAGTTTATCACCAAAATCTTCCAATCTTCTTGAATAAAAACTATATGACTTTTATATTATGGCTCCTTTTTTATTATCTTTGCTATATCCAAACTTCTTAACTCTTTTTACTCTTTCTCTGTTTCATCTTGAGTGTATGGATTCAGTTTGGCTCATATATTTATAAAACCTCCAGTAAATACATGAAGACATTTGATTTTCTCAAAAAAAAAAAATTTGGTGAAAAGCCTCTTAGTGCTAGCCATTTCCCTTTATCAGAGGCACATGACATTTTGACTTGGGACTGTATGTCAGGTAGCATACAGACTATTAATAGTGCTAACACATGATCAGGCTGGAACTCTATGGCAGCCCCATCCCTTTTGTCAGAGAACACAAAGGAGCTGAAATTGCCAGCACAGAACCAGGAAGGAATTCCTCCCCTCTTCCTCTCTGCTACTGAAAAGGCAAAATTTGCTGCATCCTTCCCCAGACATCTGTCAAGGGAGGCACCCTGAGAAAAGAAGATGCAATTTTAGGAACACAAACATCTAAAGCACAGGACGCTTTGTCTGCTTTCTAGAAATTTTCAGATGTTGTAAGTACTGCCAGGAATAACCTGTGAAAATGAGACATAGCTGTCCTTGCTTGCTCTGCTTTCACACCTGACATGTGAGTCTCACATGGAGAAACAATCTCCACTTCAGAACCCAAACTGACCCTCCTCCTTTAGCAGATTAGGAGTTTTAAAAGTGAAGCATCTCACATGATTTGGTAGCAGGCTTCAAGTCTATGGAATGCTTCATTGAATTTCATGTATATGTATATATATTTATATAGAGAGAGGCAGAAAAAACACTGAAACTCATTTATTTAATCACACAGTGGTTTTTGCTAACTACCCTAATGTTTCTGAGAGATGTCTGAATGAGACATAAAGAGACAAGACAAGGAATCCCTCTTGACTTTAAACCACTTGTGGTAAATTTCTGGAAGTTGGTTAGGCAATGATAATCCTGGATGCCTTAATCACAGCAGTGTTCTATCACACACATTTTTGAAGCATCCATTTGGAAACACTGATCTCATCTCTCCCTATCTGATCAATCTATGCAGCCCCTTAGAAATGCACATACTGTGTAAGTTTGGTCTTCAGAAGTTAAATGATTGAAATGCTTCCAAATCCATGTTCCAAATTGAACTTTCCCATTTGCTGAAGCATTCTGCATGATCACAGCTCTAAGGCTGAGAATCCATCCCTCTGCTGTTTTAAGCTAATCAAACCTAAAGTCAGACAAGAACCATTTACAAAAGTTCGTTAATTACAGAAATTTTTCTCATGCTGGCTTTGACTGACAGCATCAAAATGATGGTTTGGTTCAGAAGGTTCTACTTTTCCATGTGTGCTTGCAATGCTACACATGCTGCTTTTATGTGAAAACGCTTCCTCCTGGGTGAGGACACTCCTCTGGCTTTCCAAATCAATCACAGCCTTAGGAGCCAGATGATGGTTCAAAGAGCAGAGGAAGGGCAACAGCCTTTGCTGTACCCTTTCCTCTTCCTTTCCACAGCCTTTCTTTTATCCCTCCCTCACACACAGAACACTGAGAAAAGTGGAAAGCACAGCTGAGTTTGTGAACTAAATAAAATTAACATGGATTGAGGTAAATCAGTCAGTCAAAGGGAGAAAGGAGATGAACTATCTGAAAGGAAGTGACAATGGAATGGGAAATGCGTTAAGAGCAGGGAGGTGAGTGCAAGGGAAGAGCAGAGATGTGCTCATGGAGCAACAGCACTTCTGGTCTCACCAGAAAATGTAGTTAATGGGAATTTTGATTTTGAGAGTCAGGATATTACCCAAGCCATTTAAATAGCTAGTGGCAGATGTTTAATCTGCAGATAGGAAGAAAATGAGATGAAAAAACGAGAAAATAATGCCCCTGCAGCTGTTTAACAATGGGAAGCTGTTCTCCATTCACAGGCATTCGGAAGCCAAAGCTGCTATTTTCACTTTATTGTTTTGGTTCCATGTGCTCTGTTCCAAAGACAGTGGCCTGATTATTAACCACATATCTGAACAGGGGAAAAATGGATTCATTTCAAGTGGCCAGATAGCCACGTCATTCTCACAGAGGTATCTTCCATCTCAGTCCCATCCACGTTTGGAGTTTGTAGCACTGGCAGGAAAAATATGATAAAAACAATTATAAAAAGCAAAAAAGTGAATGATACTTTTCAGACTGGTGGACAAAGGCTTTGTTACTCCCTGTGTGATGCTGAAATGTGAGAGCAGGAAGCCAAGTTCAGACACGTCAGTTCGTAATTTCAGTCAAGATACAGGGGAAAACACTTGGAAAATGAAGGAAAGGGGAAGGAAATGGCTCAGCTGAAAGGAGACATTCAGATTACAGAAGAGAAACAGCAAAGAAGAAATTGAAGGTTGTGTTCTTCAGGGTAGGAAGCCGAGTTCTCCCTGTAGTTCCACTCTCTTTTCAGTACTAAGCCTCTGCCTCTGTCACTATCACCTATGATGTTATTGGATACCTGACAGACTCAGGGAAGGAAGCCAGGCTCCTAGGGAAGCCTTTTAGTTTGAATTCATATCCAAAGGGAAGAACTAGTGGTCATGTTCGTGCCGTTCCCCATGCCAGGTCTGCTCCTCACTGCACAAAAGTATATTCTAAGACTGTGAAAACTACATGAACCCTTTAACTCAAAAGAAAGGTAATTGGAAAAAAACAAGTACCATTCAGGAGTACAGACACCACAAAAGGTACCAGAAATCTTAATAAAACATAAATACACACACAAAAGTGAATGACATTGATTAAAGCTGATGCAAAACCCAGCACATAGAAGGTTGGGGGGAAATATTTACATGTCACAGCCTTCTGGAAACCCATGGATTACTTTCCATTAAAGCTGTACTAGTACTGCAATATTCACAAAAATGTCTTGAACAGTACTTCACAGATATTGTGAAATATCATGTGTTACTGCACATCAGTAATTTTTACCTCCCTTCTTGTCTTTCTCATTTTGGATGAACTTTTAAGGCTTTCCTTAGGAAAAGAAATAGTGGTTAAAAGTCAACAAGGACTATAGATCTCAGATTGACTTGAGCACTTAATCACAAGATGTATTTCTGTCCTCCAGTTACGTACTTGTGATCATTTTATCTCCCTAATTACTCTAAGACTCCTATTCTTCCACAGCCAGAGTAAGACCACTAATTGTGAAGTAAGGCTGACATGCCAGTAACCCCGAAAGCATCTCACACTCCTAAAAGCCAGTTGATCCAGATATTCTTATTTTGGTGCCCAGCTGAACCAACAGGTAACCTTCTGAGGCAACCAAAGATGAAACAAATTCATGTGGAACTCTCCTATCCAATGCCAACACCCATCACTGTGTTGGCAAGTGCATCCCAGAAGCAAGAAGAACCCCAAAAGAGTCATTACAAAGTAAACAGCATATTAATGAGTAGTGCAAAGCCTGAAGAAAAACAGACTGTAGGCAATTACAATCCAGATGCAGCACAGGGGAGAAAAAAAGCAAAGAACATAGTCCAAATTTACCACAGCACTTCTCAACAAAGAGAAGCAAAAGAAGTTCCTCTATTAAGAAGCAAGGACCCTCAGCAAGAAAAGAAATTAACATTAAGAAACCCCATAGCTGGAATTATTACCTGACCCCAAGTGTTTAGGACAGCACTTACTCAGAGCCAGGGTTTTCTGGGAATGATGAACAGTCCTATAGAAATATCACCATGTCAATAGAAAAAGCTTTCCTTAGTGCTCTAATGAGAGCATTCCTTGGATTAAGCTTTAATGAGTCCTCTAAAAAGTTTGCACCGTTGTGTTCTGCAGGTATAACCAAATGCCAAAAGGAATTGAAGAATAAAAGCAAATACCAGAAGTTACAAAGCCTCAGTTCAGTTGAGGTAAGCAACAAAAAGTCTTTTTTTTAGCTCCACATCACTTAAATCTCTACAGCCATGCTCAACACTTCCTCAAGAGGTTTCCAGAGCTTCCTGCTCCAAGGAAGGAATGCAATACTATCAAAATAGTCTCCTTTGTAGTTAATCAATATCATTTCTTTGGGTCTCTGAAAGATCACAACACTCCAGGTTAAACAAATATTTTAAAAAGCAGGAGAGGAAAAAAAATACATTGAAAGGACAAAGCTTGAAGAATAATACCAGTTTCCCACCCCCACGTGACTCCCTTCATATGTTTTGAAGTAATGTTTGTGATGTCTGCAAAGTTCAGCAGCAAAGTAGTGATTAAAGACAGGAAGAAAACAAAAACCAAAACTACCTGGGAAATATTGTCATTTCCCCCAAAATCTAACCTGTAGAGATCAAAAGGGTGTCTTTCAAAATCCTCCTCAACCTCCCTTTATAGCATGCAGAACTTTCCTGTGCTCATTATTTCAGTCAGTTGCATTGTTATCTGACATTCTCAAACATCATTAGCAATTTACATATGCCATATTTAAGTATTTTAATTAGACTTCTAATCCTAATAGCCAATAAAGAATCACTGCAAATTATCCCCTTAAACAGAGTTCTCCAGTATATTTTATCTCCTTGTATAACAACCTGAATATGTAAGAAATTAAAGGGATTTTTTTAGGCCTTTTTTTTTGGTCACATTAGGCATGAATAAAAATATAAATTTTTATGATTCTCTGTAGTCCACTATGGTTCCAGTTCCTCACAGGCTCCTCCAAAACGTTTCCTAATGTTCTGTCAAGATCTCAAATGCTTCAACTGGATTCTTCTCCCACTTTTAAAATACCAAGTCTAGATTTCATGTCTGTATCACTTCCAACCCTGAATAAAAAAATGAAGACAAATCCTTCCAATGTTTAAGGAATATTTGAATGTTTAATGTATTAGTATGTAGTTAGTTTATCTAGCATCCTTCAGCAATTTTGTCGCTGTCATTGTTTCTTCAGAATTGACAATTTTACCTAAAACTAGAGATTTTTATAGCAGTAACTTAATATATATAATGAGTAACACGGGACTTACACAGCCCATGGAAACTTTTTCAGGTAAAGCTTTCATAAAAGTGGTCCAGGCAGCAAGAAACCTTGAAGTCTGAAATTACTTGAGAGGACAAACTGTTGAAGCAAGGCTCAAAGGGCACTTTTCTTTGATCAGGTGAGGAGGACCTTGGAAAACAACGTGGCTTTGACAGCTGCTGACATCAAACAATTAGCTCATCCATAGTGGTACTGTACACAGAAAGAAACACAATACTTTCCTTGAGGGTCTGAAGTAACATAAAGCACTTGAAAGATGACAATTATGTATACACCCAGGGTGCGATCACCCCTTGAGAAGAGCACTAAAGAACTGGATTTCCCTTTAAGAATGCAAGTGCTTTCTTTAAATTCTTGCATCTTTTTGAGTTTGTCTTTTTTTTTTTTTTTTTTTCAGTCAGGGCTGATTAAATGGTAAATCAAGTATGACCCACCATCAGCTGCTTCTAAAACCTTGTTCAGCTTAAATGGCAGGACACGCTTTGCCTCCTTGAAGAATTTTTCACAAGTATCACTGATCCTTTATATATCAGTTTTTAATGAAAAAATATTGTGGCTACCCACAATAATCATATTAATTTCTTATAGATGGAGGCCATAAATAGGTGTTACAAGAAAAACATGCACTTAATGGCAAAGAATTTGTGCAGTCTTATTTTATTCACTATCACAGTTCCAAATAAGAAAACATGTCTCCGATGATAAGGCTATCACCAAGACATCAATAAAATGTGCTATAAACATAGGGTTGGGTTTTTTTAAATGACTGAAGAAAATATTAATGTACAACTTGCCTTTTGGAGAATTCTGCATTAGTTCTGTACTCCTCATAAGGGTTTTAGGTATTACAAACCCAAAACATGATGGAAAATTGAAGCTATAGCAATGCACTGGATCTTGGGGGGTTCTTTTAAATAAATAAATAAATCTGTAAAGTCAAGAATAAACTGCAAATAAAGTAGTCAAAATCTTAGCATGGAAGGCAAGGTCACTGCTGTGGCATAGGAAGCAGAGCAGAAGGCCTGATGTAATTTATAAGAAATTAAAATGTATTCTCCACTCAAATCATAACCCCAGCCAGGAATGCAGTTAATGAACTTCATCCAGAGTCTGCATTTAATAGTTAGGGTCAGACTAAGTCAACTCCTCAGTCTTACACATGAAGATTAGCAACCATCCAGCTCTGGGTCCTTCCACTTTTTTAATGTTATGCCCCACATTTAACTGATTTTTGCTGCAAAATCTTCATCAAAACCCACTGGGCTCTGAGTGGGGTCAGACAGCAGAGGCAAAAACCTCCTCTCCTGCTGTCTGGAAAGTGTAGAAATCATTGATCAGGCACACAAGCACTCCTGTGATCTCTGCCAAATCATTCCACAGACAGGGATGGGCTTTGGAACAAGGTTTAAACAGCCATATTGCAGAGGTGTGTAACAGCCACTGCCGTTCCCAAACCAGCAGCAGCCTGATGGATGGCCCTGATGCCTCTGCATGCTGCTCCCTGGATGTACCACCCTGTAAAAGCTAAGTTTTCCCCCCCCTTTTTTTTTTTTTTAACACTTTTCACAAAATCACAGATTCATAGACTCACAGAATGTCCCCAGTTGGAAGGGACCCACATGGTCCAACTGCAGGACCTGGCCCCAGCTGGACACTCCAACAAACCCACTCTGTGCCTGAGAGTGCTGTCCAAACACTTCTTGAGCTCAGACAGGCTCACTTCCACCTCATCTGAAAACAAAAAGTAAAAAAAATGTAGTATTTGGCAGACTCACAAATTGTTATTTCTCAAGTTGTAGCTCCTTACCCATGAGCTTACTGCCAGGAGGTTGATGATGAAGACCAAATATCTCATCTGAGAAGTGTGTTAGAAGAGCACTTAGGACCTCATGCTGTTCAGAAAGTATTATAATAAGGGACTAAGAAACTTAGATACTGTCAGAAAGAAAATACAATGACCTACAAGGTAAATCCACCACTTTTTCTGTGAACACTTGTGAAAGTATTTCCTCACATCATAAAAAAAAAAAAATCCCATTTTAGCAAAATGTTATTTTGATTTCCATGTTAAGATCTCAATTTGCATGCCAAGGGGACACACACAGGTGAACATCCAAATATTTTTGGCCACAAAAATCTTGACAGATAATATAGTGGACCTGCAGTGTAAATGTTGTATTAGAAAAATAAACACAGAATAGAGAGTGTATCATTATTTCCTTAATACTGTGTTCTGTGGTAGTGTATGTCTTATGAACAATCAAAAAATCCAAGCAATTAATGCTAGTAAGTCCAAGCTATTTTCCAGAATGGCTTATTTATAATGTAAATGGGGACACCAACAGCTTTTCCAGAGCTGGAAAGCCAAAGAGCAGACACAGGGTTTCCCATGTTAATCTACTTATAGATATTACAATGCACAGATTTCACAGGGTTTTAGCCAGTTTCTTCAGGTTTTCATATATAATGATCATAATTCACACAATTTGTACCCCTGCAGTGACACTGGGCAACTTTCTGAGAAATTGGAGGTGTATTTTTTAAACATAAATGTTTTGTTTTTAGATTGTAACAGAAAGCTTGACGTTAACAAAAGACTGATATTTAAAAATCACATAATTTATACTAACAGAATTTGGCTGAATAACCTGATTGCAGTCAGATTACAGGTCAAGAAAAAAAATTACAATCCTATAATTGAATTAGAAATTTGTATAAAACGGGGATAAAAAGACTTAATGCCATTTTCACTTCAAAATTAACAATAAGAAGAGGTGTCATATGCCAAATTCACACAGAGAAAAAGAAGGTTGTTTTTTTTTTCTTTCTTAATAATCTTTTTGTAGTCTCCAAATACAGTCACATTAACACACCAAGCATCATTATTGAACGAGGGAAAACTCATATTGCGGGCCAAAAGTCCACACATCCTCTATACTCCAGAAATTTGACAGAACTGGGCAATGCTAGCCCTAGTTAACTTTCTTTCTGCAGCCACTTGTTCTATTCTACTTATCAGTTTCCTCACTGTACCAAGTCAGCAGTACCATCAATTCTGTTCCTTCTGGCTATTCACTTTTTATATTCCAGTTTCTTGATAATTTTTATTATTACTATTTTTCAAAACTGAAGTAAACTTCATGTCTCAAAAAAAGAATTGTGTGGGTGCAAGAAAAAAACCCAAAAGTTACAGGCTAATAAATAAGTTAAATAAATAAACACATAAGAAAGAAGGAACTTTGCTCTTTACAGGTTTAATCTTCTGCATATAACCTTAGCATGGCACTGCTCCTATTGCTTGTCAAAGAAGGGTGCTCTTGGATTATTATTATTTGGGTGGCTGGAGAGACAATGAAAAGGAAGGAAAGCCACTGAGCCCTTACTGATAATCCCTAAGAATGCCAGACATCACTTCTGAACACCACAAGAATCTGGATACACCCAGAATCAACCCAGTAAATAAAAAGTGGAGGTGCAAATTGGAAAACTCATAATAGGACTTGGACATAACTCTGTGGCATAGACATAATCCATAAAACTGGAGGAAGTTGGAGGCGTGAAGAGGAGAAAGTCAAGGGCAATTGAGGGAGCTTGCATGTCAAGGGTGCTATTTTTCTCCACTAAAGAAATTCTGGACAACCAGCTCAGATGCAGAAACACAGGTACTAGATGTAGAGGGAAGCATGACAGATTAATTATCTGTGCAGATACTTTTGCTCTCTTTAACAAAAGTGCTCATGGCACTTTAATCGATGTACGCCTAAAAAAGACAAGAGATCATCTGGAGACTTTTCTTACCCACTAAGGCACAAATGATAGGATTTACTCTTGTGATTAGTAACAGCATCAAGTGTATTTAGCTCTGAAGTCACACTCACAAATGGACTCAAGCAGCTAGCCCAGCTTCTGGTAATAGTGTAAAAGTCTTTGTAGACTCTGGTGTCTGTATGATTTACAGTGAAGAGGGCAAAGTGTCTTGCAGATCATTCTGCCTCGCAGAGTGAACAATTACAAAGCAACAAAACACTCCTGGAGCTACTTTAGGATTTTATCTCCTGGACCTCCGTGTTTTTACTCACCCATCCAAAAGTGAATGTTCCTTGTCTCAGGGCTGGATGTGCCCTGCAGGCACCTTCACCATGGAAGCACACACTCAGATAATTTGTGATTATTCCCATTAGGAATAAGGAACCCAACCTGAACCACTCAAATAGCAAAAATGATTCCTTGAAAAAATATTTAGGGGTGAAAAAGAAAACAATCCCTACTTATACTGAGTACTTGCTATGCACTTTGGAATGTTTTCAAAGCTAGCTAAATGTTTTAATTGTTCATTTGCAAGAAGAAAAGCAAAAATTGCCTGAGAGAAGTTACTCAAAATAAACAAGTCAGTCAGAGGTGACAGTGCCTTGTACAGCACCAGAAAGTGTTATATTAAAAACAATTGTGTTGGTATTTACCTCTAAACTAATCATCCTGGCCTCCTGTATTCAAAAGGAAAGAATTTCTAGGGTGTGGTATATTTCATTTTAAGCAGGCAATTCAGGAATAGGCCAGGTGCCTTTTTCAGAGGCATCCTCAGGTCTCTAACATGATACACCTGCTGTGCAACCTTCTAATGCCCAAGGAGATGTGAAGCCCATGAAGGGTACAGGTTATTTTTCATTTTTCCTGACCATTCTGTGCTAGTCCAATAGAGAAATTCTAACTGCTAGCCAAATATGTATACTTATATCAATTTTAGCCATTTTTTTTTTTTCATGGAAAAATCCTCTAGTGACAAACTGTGGTCTGTGTGCCCTGCTTTAAGCTTTCTAGAAAGGTCATCTTGGAATATTTTTTAGTACTTAAAACTGGCATATCTCATTAACTGTCTCCCCAGCATTGTCCCATAATCCAGAAAAGAAGGCAATACAATGGCTGGACAGGCAAAGGAGGGGAAAGAATTGATTTGGAACAGTCCATCTAAAAGAAAAAAAAAAAAAGAAAAAAAAAAAAAGGTTTTAACAGTTAAATATGTGACTAGAACTTGTCCATGCAAATCGTGCAACTATCTTAATGCTGTGCTATATCTCAAAAGCCTTGCAAAATATTTCTTTCAGTGAAGGGGGAAAGCAAAGCAACACAGGTGCACTTCTGTGTTTATTTGGTGTAAGAAATAGAAGCAACTTCCTGTTTCCTTTGCCTTCTTTTCTTCTGCTTAAACTTCCCTTCAGTATGATAAAATTCCACTGTGAAATGGAACAATATTATACAGTCAAAAAGAAAACATATAGTAATAAGGGTTTTCTCCTATTATAAATCACCCAATACAGATCATTTACCTAATGAAGACTTACTATGCAAATATAACTTTATGCATTTAAAAAGGACAAACATATTTAAACAGTCCACTTTCATTAAATATATTGAGTTTGCTTTCACTTAAAATGTTTGAACTATTCTCAGTTTTACCAAGACATGCTTTTACTATTTATTTTCCATAACACTTTGTGCTGCTTCTTTTCTTTTTCCCTGTAACTTTAAATCTTCCAGTACCCAGAGGAATCCATAAAAATAAGAAATTCAAGTTGACTCTTTCCATCCTGAATTATCCATTTTTTCCTCCTCCAGACAGCAATTTACATTCCAAGAGGTGGATGGAATGAGAGTATGTTTGTTATTTGGGGTTTTTTATTTTATTTAGATGTTGTGTATTCTGTTCAAAACACTATTTCTAGGACAGACTCATGCATCAAAAATTCACAACAAGAATATAAAATTGCCTTGGGATGACAATTTCTAGGGCACATTCAAGCATTAAATTTGTTCATTACAATAAGAAAACGAAATTGCCTTGGAACCTAGCATTTAACTATTTTTAAAACTGTCCTGTTAAGGTGATCTGCAGAAACCTCCTTTTGTCTACTATAAAGTGAATTGCATGAATTAAATAATTTTCAGTTTCCAGCTATATTTCACTCTTGTCAAAAATCAAAACAGGTGTTGATTTATTTTCCCCCCCCCCCTTAAAGGAGTACTTTGAAAGTATAAATATGCACATCTGTGGATTGTCAGACTTCTCTAAGTCACCTATGTTCCCTGTATATCTACTTATCAAATAGGCTATTATATAAACCCTTGAAAATCAATACAAATCTTTCCACTGTCTTTGCAGAGCTTCAAGTCAGCTCAAACTTATTACATTTTTCTTGGTAGAACCCTGAGAATTCTAGAAAATAAAAGTATGGCAAAACGATTAGAAAGTCTCTGGTCTTTTTTTTTTTTTTTTAACCCAGAAGTAAAAAATGCCTCCCTGCACAGTTGCCTGCAAATTAAGATATTCACCAAGCAACTCAGAACAGAAAAGTTTTAGAACTACAGAAAATGTAAGAACACCCATGAAACAGCAGGCTATATCAAAAGAGTTAGAAAACTAAAGCCATGTGCAGACTGCCTGTTGCAGATTAAAGGAAGTCTCAGAAACTACCAAAAAAAATCACCCCAAAAATACAGAATCCATAGAAGGAAGAAAGCAATACTTAGAATAACAAGCTTTTACTGATTTGTTTGGCAAAATACCAGGGGAGTTCAAAATACTGAAATTGCTTCAAAACTATTATTCATATTAGTAAAAGGCAAACAGAATGTGTTAGAGCTTACTCTTGCAAGAGAAATGAGAGAATAAAGTAATGAAAAATATTCATGAGAAAACCAAAGCTAAAGACTCAAACCTCATATTTCCTCTCACTTGGTGATGAATACTCATTTCCTGTGATCCATGTGATTTTAAATCATGTGCTACTTAAAAAACTGTAACAGTAACCACAGAATAAGATGCAGAAGCATGTGTGGAAATGTAAATATGGTTTTGAAAATAGTAAATTGAACCAGAACTTGCAATTTCTCTGGTAATAAAAGAAGTGTCCTTTTCTCAGCATCCTTTTGCTCCTGGACCAGATTTGCTAAGTGATGTCTATATTACCTCAACTGCAATTTTGGGGGATTGGTTTGATGACAACGTGTCAAAGCCAACATTTTAGCCAGCTGTGCTATTATTGGGCCAAATATATACATACTGTTGTTGTCCAGTTGTGTTTGGGATAATTTAGCATCCTACATACTGTTAATAGTCTGACTTTCATAGATTTAAAATTAGAGTATTTTTAAAGCATGATGTCTAAAAAATTAGTTTTGTAAAAGATGTAGAAGGCACAAGATGAGTCTGATGAATTATTCAGGAATCTTTAAATTACTTCACCAGTGAAATCTGTAAAGTGACACGAGACATGGAATTCAGAGTCTTCAAAAGGTGAAGTCCCTTTGGGTGTTCTCTGCAGCTTTTGTACTCGCAGCACTTTGCTTTTGACTATTCCAACTTCAAACTCCCTTTTTAACTTTGTCACTCACAGTCTGTACAGGCTGTTAAACCTTCTCTGATGAAGAAGAAAAAAAAAACAACACTAAAAACAGCTAGACTAAGATTTTAAAAATACTGCCTAGATAATACTCCACTGAATTGTTCAACTTCAGCTACTGGAGTGATCTGGGTTGCCCAGGATAAAACACAACAGCCCTGGGTAGCCCTGCAATTTCCCTCCTGCACTGCTCAAGGATCTTGTAATTCCCTATGTCCATGGAAGAACTGCAACCACTGTAACCCAAGGGCCACTTATGAGAAGTTTAAATGAGACAAGGTATGACTGAACTTCCTACCTCCCAGCCCAAAAACCAGCAGCTTAGTATTGAGCTAAATGTCAAGTTCCCCCCCACACTTTGTACAAAATCTGAGTCATAAAACTGATGGCAGCACCATGGCACCACGGGTAGAAACTCAACCCTGCCTCTGGCAGAAAATAACATTTCTGTTATTAATATTACTCAGTTCTCATGGTACACAGGCAGAGAGAAAGCAAATGGCTTTGTTGCCCTTCAGTCTCTCACTTGCACTACCAGAAATATCCCCTTAGAGTTCAGATGAGCTTTGGAAGCAGAGCAGTTGCTCAGCTCTGGTTATCCCCAAATTATGCATAAACTGAAGAGCCAGACTTGCTGTGGCCCATTGTGTGCTCCCTGTGAAGGATGAAACAGGACCCTCGGTGAAAGGAGGAGAGAATATTTATTTTTTTTACCATCAGCAAGTCTCTGCTCCTCACTGCCAAGAACTGAACCACAGTGGAACCATGGTAGAACTCAAACCACATTGTATTTATAAACCTTCACTGATAACTTTTAGTAGCACCTGAGAAGAATAAATTACTGCCAAAAATATCAGGATTGATCTTTCCCTCTCTGTGGTGGTGCCCTCAAGGGCAGAAAAAGAAACTGGAAAAGATGATCATTCACTGGGAATGCTCCCAAGGCCTGCTGTAAAAGCAGTATGGGCTCTGAGAGGTCTCTAAAGATGCAAACAGTATTGCTGCTCAGAGCTGAGGAAAAGACGCAAAGCCCAAAGGCAAAAGATGGATCTCATGCGTCACTCAGGGCTGAGAGACATGACTCACTTACAGTGGAGCCCTGGAAATCCCTTCCTAACCACTGCTGAAGCATAATGGTTAAACATTAACACTAGAAAAGCATCAAAATCCACTTTAGACCCAAACATTCCCAGCAGTCGTGTGTCTTCTAATTCCCAGTGCATCTTCCTTGATGGTGCTAAGCTCTGCTGGCCTCTGATTCTTACAGGAATAACATCCTCTCCTGCATAAAACTCCTGAGGAGTTCAACCCCCCGAGTGTTCTGAGACCAAGTTCAATCATCCAGTAAGTGCTCTGGGACTAAATTTAACACTTAGACCAAATCTGGGGGATTCAGAAAGCAGCACCAGCCACCTCCTTCCCCTTGAGTGACCACGGAGCTGCATCCCAGCTGGGAAGAGATGGAGGGGGCTTTTGTCAGAAGGACACATACAAAAGGCAGGGAACACTCTTCTCTTATGCTTAAGACATGCTTCATTTGCTTTCAAAACAAGGAAACAAGGTCTCTGCTTCCAGGAGAGCAGCCACAGCTGCTTTACAGATCCTCAACTGAATGCAAAGAGAAATAAATACTCATTTTAAGCAACTATGATTTTGTTTATGTTGAAGGGGAAAAAAAATATTTCACATGCACAATACAAAAACTGCATGCATAAACTCAGGGACTAGTTAAATTAGAGTATAAGGATTAAATTAATTTCAATAAAAGCAATAAAACTGATGATGTTTAGTGTTTCTAAACTGTGATTGTCAGCAAGGCAAGAACTTGCATAGATTTCCTGATTTGCTTTTTATTGAAGCACAATTGATACTAATGTGATGAATGCAGAAATACTGACTAAAGCTTTCAGTGAACTAATCTTGTTTAGGAATAGAAAAATACAAAAAGCACACCACCACTGTTTGACAGCCTTTGTGTACAGCTTCCTTCCTTTTACCTTCATTACTTCAGAATGAGACAAACATGAAGGTAAGTGATAGTGAGCCAGAATCTGGAAAACTAGAAGTCCTGACCTGACAAATGAATTTCAGTTATTCTATCTAATGGAATATTCTCTTACCTCTATTTGCAACCTTTTCCTAAGCATGTATAGAAAATATTCTGGAAAAATGTACAGTTTTATGTATTGTTTCCCTATAGCCACTGGTATGGATTTTTCACTTTTTTTATTTTTTAATAGGACCAACTACATGAGAAGATCACAGAGATGGAGGAGATTATCCCAAAATAAAACTGAGTCACAGGAGACAAGATTTGGCCTTCCTAGTATATCTCCTGAGTGATGCTCATAAACAGGTCAGTCATAATCTGCATTACTAAAAGGCATCCTGGGGATTGTGGGTGTCCATGATTCAGCTAAAAAACAAAAAAAAAGTTACTTTTCAGAGAAATGAAGTTTCAGATTTATTTGGATTTTGGTTTTCTTATCTGGCTTCAGTGTTCCCAGAAGGAATGCCCATACCAATTTCCTCATATAAAGCACTCCCACATTTCCACAAAGAGTAGCAGGGACCACGCTGGCACAAGAGATGAAGCATCCTCAGGTCACACTTACATTCCTTTCTACAGTGATCTGGCTTGGAAAATATTTGTTTAAAGGGTACAATGTGCCTGGTGCATTCAACACAGGAATGACAATGGTTTTATCTTCCTCTGAACTTGTTTAGGCTGTCAAAGAAGGGATGATACAGCTCATGCTTGTAAGGGATTACTTGCCAATATCCAACCAGTTTCCAAGTATTCTGCATTCGTTTGTGTTTATTTCTGAAAGAACAAATTATATATAAGATATCCGTGTTCTGTGGAGTTTAATTAGAAACACAGAGTGGGAAAATGAGATACATGAGAAAGAATGCTTAATTATTTAACAGCATTCAAATAACTAAGTTACTCAGGCTCAACAGCAGTCAGACTGTGGTGCAGCTGGTGCTCTGAGACATTTCAGCTTCCTTTGATTTTTTTATTCCATGTAAATTGAAAGATAAGATAGGCATAGTTTAGCTCATAGTTTCAAATCCTTTTCAGCAAATAATATGCCCAAAACTCAGCAGCCACCTTGGAAGAAAAGGAAGTGGTGTCTCTGTAAAGTTAATGTGCTAGAAAGCAAGGGCACAGTCCTGCAGTTGCTCATTACCCTGGGCTGTCACTGCCTTTCCAGGACACTGGAAAAGATCAGTGAGGAGGATGGCTGGCAATTTGCAGTCCTGAGACCATGATGTGCACATCTGCTTAATTTTCAGTGAAACTGTGGGCTAAATATTTGTATTCCCAGCTGGAAAAAACCACAGACAATACCACTATTCACAAATATAAAAGTGGAATTTTTGTTTCACTGGATCTGCCATCCCCACAGACACCCAGGAACCAACCATCACTAGGGATCAAACCCAGAAATGTCAGGACTAGAAGATCAGAATTCCACTGAATCAACTGAAAAATTGATCATCAAGATGGAACAATTAGCCTCTTCATTCAGTGGAAACAGGGGCTGTAGGTGTTACTTGAGGTAACAGTTACTGTCTTGTTTTCCAGATGAACATACGTTTAAAGAAAATTAGACATTGACAATAAAGTTGGTGTTACACAGACCACAAAACAGTCACCTTAAAGAAACTTCCAAGCTTTTGCAACCTGAGCCAGGCACAAACTCAGAATCTGAAATGGAAGTTCCTTCACTTGGACCAGACACACACACACACACCTGGCCTTTAACAAGGGTGCAATGAATGCTGTTGAATGTAAAAGTTAACTCACTGCAACTATTCTATTTCCTGCTCTATTTACATGGTATGTAATTATTTAGTTGTGTTACTTAGGCATCTATAGACATGCAACCATTAAACAAATTATTTACCCTTCTCAAAATGAGAGTTATAATTACACATCAAAAATGAAAGTTACAACTATGTATAGCTTTCAGTCTTTTTAGTTATTCTCTGTCACTACTCATTTTTCCAGCTGCATTATTCTGTTCAACCCTGTAAAAGAAAATATATATGGAATCATGCATATCTTAATGGCAACTATCTTATTTACACAGACAAATGCAAGCATTATTGCTGTCCATACAGATTTATATAAAGCTAATATTAATAGAAAATGTACTGTCTAGAACTTTGAAAGTAGAGATTGGTTAAAAATTTATAAGCTTTTTGATCCTCAGCCACTTTTCCATGATTATCTCATCTGTAATTCAGATTGAAAGTGTTGTAAATTATTATAGATCAAAACTATGAGGTACTTTTTTTTAACCATGAATCAAAGGCAATCATCTACCAAAGATGTAGAAGAAATCGTAAGTAAAATATATAAGGGTCTAAGTTTTATTCAGGAAGCTGCCCTGAGGCTGAGTTTGAACGAGTAACCTTGGTCTCTTAAAAGAATTCTCTTACTTGACAGAAAATAGAAAGTGCTGATGAAAAAGTCAGGACAAATCAGCTTAAAGTGCAATGGAAGCCCCACGACCCTTTGGTGTTTTGACTACTCACAATTTCACTGTAATGTCATAAAATAGAGGAAAATGAGTTTATTCTTTTGAAATCATTACCAAATTCATTGGGTCATTAGGCACCAGAGAGGTGCCTTGCATGGGAACTCTGAAATGCTCCATTCTGTGCATCAGAACAGTTGCTCCAGGAACCCAATTTCTAAAGTAGGTGTTACGCTGGCATTGAGCAGGGAATTACTTTTTCCTCTCATGACCAATAGTTCAAATGAAATTTTCTGAACTGATAAAATAAGTGCATTTTCAGTTTCAATTACTCAGAATGTTCTACAGACATCAAAATAATCCTGTTCAATGTTCAGAGTTTTGTGAGGGCTGCAGTTTCACTTCTCATTAAACTTCTATCATGCACTTACACTCAGATAACACAAAACCTTCACTGAAACAAGGCAAGTAGATGATGTTATAAAAATCACTGTTTTCAAAAGCTTTTTTCTTTCAGACCCTATCTGAAACAAGCACTTTCTCATGAAAGGCTTCTATTTTGTTAAATTACTACACTCAACAACAAAAATGTCTCACAATATCAAGAGGCCTCGTGTTTTTACAAAACCTATCTCCCCACTTTCTGCTAACAGACCTCTATAAGAAACACACTGTTCTCCAAATGGTAATTTTCCCACATTTTAACACTTGTATCTGAAATTATGACACGTACCAAGGTTCCCTGAATGGCACTCTCTGGCAGTGAAAGGTTCTGGGGTGTTGCTACTTTAAAAAACACAACATGGGAATGACTAGAAAAATGGACTGCTCCTGTAGTTTTAATGTTTAACAGGTCTGCACAATAAAGACAAGATGGGTTTATACCAGCTTAGGGATAAATCTCATGAGTTGGTGGGTCATTTTCTAAATCCACAAAACAGATCTATCTCCTATGATCTGCTTTTATTTCCTTTGTCCCTTCCAGGCAACTCTTCCTTAATTTCTTCTGCAGGAAATTAAATATGTCTGGGTAGAGCAGAATGCCCCACAGCAGTATCTAAAGCGTGCTGACACTTTGCCTGTGACTAATAAGCAACAAAACCCCCCCAATCCTTCTTCTCTTACCACCGCAGAGAAATTTGCCTTCCACGTTTCTCTTTGTTGCTGTTCATTGCTCTCCACAGGCAGAATACCTGTTTTTGCCAGTGTGAAATGACCAATTCCAGCACTGCTGAGAAAGGTAATGGCACTCATGCCCAGGTCTGACTGACCTGGCTGCTCCAGATCCCACTTCAGAATTACCAGTAATGAGGATGCCTTTGCCAGAGGGAGGGGGTAGGGTTGTAACCCTCTGCATGATGAGCTAAGTCACTCAGAAACTGAGTTCTGTTCACCTTTTGCCCTCCCTCTTAAAAAATTGAACATGATTAAAGGCCTGGTTCTATTACCATTGGAGTTAAAATAAATTTTTATAATGAAAGATCAATGTGCTTTACAAAAATATAAGGAATAATGACTTTACAGAGTTCACAGTCAACCTTGTGTGCTTGATTTCTTCCTTGGAGGCATATTTCTTTTAAATAGATTCCAAAAAGTTGGTTAATGTAAGACTGCATCTTTATGTGAAATATCAGCCCTTAGCTCTACTAAAAAACAAGATATTAAAATTTATCATGAAAAATAATAATTAAATACTTATAAGATTTCCTCATGTCTATTTCTTGTACCAATCTGCTGAATCATCATTTGTATTTCATTTGATAGCACTACAATTTATCATTAATAATCCCTGAATGAAGTTTCTTCCATGCCAGAGAAACAAACAAAAAACCTACAAAAACAATCAACCAACAACAAGAAAAACAAAAAGCCTTAATTTTTAAATTAAATAATTCTTATGCATTTGGAAAAATTATTCAAGTTCAAAAGTCTGTAGGAATTTTCAATAAGTGCATTCACCAGGCTTTCATCAAAAAAGGCACTGAGTCTCCTGGCTGGAGGAGGATAAAAAGCAACAGAATGTTTTGCTTACAACCGAGTTTACCACAGAGCAAGTCATTTTAGTGACTTTCTCTCCAGCAGGAAAGGAGCAGACCTCATAAATTTTTATCAGCAGTTTCTAGAGAATCATTAAAGACTCAGCTGCCAGACTTCACCTGACTGCAAATGTGATCTTCCATTCCCAAACACCTGTGCTGACATTCTCACATGGGAAGCAGACCATGACCACTTGGAAATCTCTCTGCAGGTCTCCTGATATGAAGACTGGGAGAAAAAAATCACAGAATCACAGAATGGTTTGAGTTGGAAAGAACCTCAAAGATCATCCAGTTCCAACACCCTGCCATGGGCAGTGACACCTCCCACTAGACCAGGCTGCTCTGCTTTGATTCTCTTGGGCAGAATGGGGGTAAATGTACTGGTTTTCTATGAAATGGTAATGTAAATATCCCCTTCACTTGCATGACTTCTGTAGCTTCAGTCCTAATTGCAGTATAATAATTTTTAAGGCAGAAAATAAATAAAAAAAATCTATATGAAAGAAATTGTTGCTGTGAATTCAGCAACTGGGGTATGAACACAATTCACTGCCTGTGCATCTCCTCCAGGGCCCCTGGAAAACAAACACCACCATGAGACACAGCAGAACAACAACTTGCAAAGTAGAAACGTGAGAATTAGAAGATTCAAACCAAAATGGTCATTCCAACAAAATTCCATTATAACAAAAAGGTGTCAGGGAGGACAGCAAATACATCCAAAATTTAGGAAGGAAAGAGAAGAATGGGCAGAACAATCAAAAGTTACTAATGATATATTTCAGCACCAGGAAATTTACCAGCCTTGAATGCCAAGCAGCCCAAGGGCTTTCTGAATAAAAAATGAGTTACAGAAGTCTGACCCTGCCTTTAGCCTACCTTAGAGATCTTCAGTTTGCAACGAGTCCATTTTGTGTCCCTCTAATGGTAACTTTGAACAGACAAAGCAGTCAAATGAAGAAGCATTTACTCCTCTTCACCACTGGATGTTTGCTTCTTGCAGAAATTTCCATAACTCTCTTTGAGAATTCTGGCTTTCTAAAGGCCAAGTGACTGTGCAAACATTTGTCCAACGGAAAAAAAAGCCAAAATATATCCATGTAGCTAGTTTGTATTAATTTGCTGTAAACATTCACTCTTCACCTTTTCAAGTGGTACGTGCTTGTGAGGGGAGTGAATAGGATTAGCCCAGCATGTCTGAATAGATTTTCATAATTAATACAGTATTTGAATTCCTAATCCTGTATGTTTTTGATACTTGAAAAATTCTTAAGGCATTTACAAAGAAAAGCCTTGCAAGACTTTGAGAGATATATATAAGAGCTACATTTCTAAGGAATGGTTAGCACAGACAGCAACATTCACTTTTCCAGAGATTTTTTTTTCTTCCAAATTCTCTTAATTGTGCAAAGAGTTGATAAATGTTTAGTGAGAGTTTCTTTTAGAAATAACTGGAAGCATAAAATGAAAAGTTTTGGTTAGAAGAAAGTATTGCATATCAGGCAAACCAGCTCTTTAAAAGCCTGGCCCACTGTCATGATCTACATGGCAGAAACAGAAAACTGGATGTAGATCATATCTGAACACTACAAACAAAAAAGGTCATTATAAATACTTTGCATTATACACTTTAAGGCTATTATTAATTATTTCAACTAACAAGTAGGATGAGCAGATAGTCAAAATATAAAAAGTTTCATTAAGCACTAAATCAAAACAGATGAGACACATCAGCTGTGAATCCTGTATTATTTCCTTGTGGTGGTGTCCAAGACACCAGATGCAGGTGTCTGAGTTACCTCCCCTAAAAAGTGATTTAAGGCAGTGCTTTTCAGCTCTAACACATGCTTATTCTAATTATTACAGTGAGATTTTGAACTGCTAATGACTCAAGTGAGGTCTTGAGTGACAGCTTGTCCAGCTGAGGGATTTATCTCACAATACGAGGCCTCCTTGTAATTTCTTTGTTCTTTTGTTACTAAGCACAATCTACCAAGTGTTCAGCTTTTACTTTAGAACAAGTACCTTCTTCCATTTATTGGGGAGGTGGAGTGTCTCTTTGAAAGATGCTCTCACTATTGTAACAGTGTACTTCAATTTTTGTGATGTCTTATGATTCTAAGTTTTAAGAAATTTCTTTTGGAAAGTTATACTCTTCTCAGCTTAGAGTAAAATGAAGCACATGTCTTATTACAAAAGTCCAGTCATTAGAGTAAAATACCTAATAAAGAACCTGTCTTACTACAAAAGTAATTTTGTTATTTCTCCCACAATCCACACCTTCACACCTTTTTCAGGCAAAAACTGCTAATTAAAGTAACCAACTGTGAGGCTGAAAGGGCTGCAGATGGATTAATGAACTCCTGTACTAATGAGCAATTCAGCTACAAGAACATCTGTCCTATCAGGAAAGGCTGAGAAGATTGGGATTGTTCAGCCTGGAAAGAGAAGCTTCAGGGTGATTTGATTGTGGCCTTCCAGTGCCTGAAGAGAACTCACAAAAAAGATGGAGAGAGACTATTTCCAAGGGCCTGGAGTGGCAGGACAAGGGGGAATGGCCTCCAGAGAGAGGACAGGGTTACATGGGATATTGGAGAGGAATTCTTCCCTGTGAGGGTGGGCAGGCCCTGGCACAGGGTGCCCAGAGAAGCTGTGGCTGCCCCATCCCTGGGAGTGTCCAAGGGCAGGTTGGAGAACCTGGGACTGTGGGAGGTGTCCCTGCCAGTGGCAGAGGATGGAATGGGATCAGCTCTAAGGTCCCTTCCAACCCAAACCATGATTCTATGAATGGTCTTGAGAACAACTCCTCCCTCAGCTATCCAAAAAATAAGAATGGGTTGGGTTGGGTTGGGTTTCAACCCCCTGCCATAGGCAGGGACACCTTCTACTAAACCAGGTTGTCCTATCCCAAGGACCACTCCATGACCTAGAGTTGTATATATACTAGACATTCCTTGAAAAAATTCTATTTGGGGGAAAAAAAAGAAAAGAGCCTCTTTAATTGTTTTGAAACACTTGCTGGTCGTATTATTTCTGTGTGAGACCTGGCACAACAGAAAATAGATTTCACAAACTGGAAAGGATCTTTCTCCACTTCACTGCAACCACCAGCTGAGTATCACAGAATACACAGACCCGTGCACAACACTGTGGGATAACCTGGAAAAAATTCACCATGTGGGAAGGAATCTGTCTGTTGAAAACAGGACACTGGAATGGGCAGGAGTACAGAGGTCAATAGCGGTAGCGCTTCGTCAGACCAAATATTTTGTTGGTAGGACACCAAAAATTTCAGGATAGGGGTGTACATAATTCTAGACATCCCAGAGTGGCTGGCTGTGAAGTTAGTAGTAGTCAAGGCAAATGAACAAGAACTGTGTGCTGCACTCTGAGCCAAAACCGTGACAGCAATGAGAGGCTCTGCAGAGGCTGGAGAAAAGATTTTGGAGACTCCCACTGCCAAGCAAACATGACTCACCAGGTCCTGCCACAGGGGACATGTGTTGGGTTAATGTCTTACCTACTAGTCTGAGTGTCCTGAGGATCCTGCAGTGAATGACAGCTCCAGATCTGTCCAAAGCCTGCTGGACTGTGAGGATGTGCTCATTTATTTACAGATGCTGTGGGTTGGGGTTCTTTTCCCCCCCTTAGTAAACTCTGTACATCTCTATCAATTCCAAGAAAAATGCTGGATGCCAAGTCACCACAGGGTATGTGTCAGCATTTGTTAAACACACTCTGTACACTCTCATTAATTTTACATGGCTGTGGTTCCACTGTTGGGGAAATGCAAATGGCAGCACATGGCATTGCCCTGTGGGGAAACAAGGGAAACACTGCATATTTTAGTAATGTAGGATCTGCTTCTCCTGCCTTCACAGACTCCTTTCATTTTTTGCTGTATGGACAGTTTTTGTGCCATTTCTTACCTGCCTAAGGCACCCCTCTGCAGGAAGGAGTTTTTTACACATGACTTATAAATCTCTGAATTTTAAAAACAATGAAAGATGGGCTTTCATGGCAGGAGAATACTTTTTACAAAAATAACCCCCCATCATATTTAACAAAAAAAAAAAACAAAGCAAAATCCTTCTTCCCTGAGTATGATCAGTTTGTGGAGTTTGGAGGAAAGCTCACACAGCATTTCAGTCCTAAAGCTTGTGTACTCTTAGCTCAAATGCCCTATTATAGGGCTGGAGAAGCAGGATTAGATTTGTGTTGGATGAAAACTCTATTTGATTTGTAAAGATAAAAGGAGCATGACTCCCAGAGGCAACTGTTTTTACTTTAATGTTGGGAAGAAGTTGCAGCTGAGGAGATCTGTGGCAAATTGATGTTCCCAGTGATGAAGAGCAATCAGGGCTGGTGAAGCACGAGGTTAATGTGATTGCAGGGCAACATCAAGAGAAGAGGATGAGGTAAACCTGCTGCTCTGACAGAGCACATTTCTCTCAGTATTGGTGTATTATGGCCATCATCTGCCAAAATGGGCATTTTTCTGCCCATTCCCACAGCATTCACTTAAGGATTCCTTTACCAGCAAAAACCCTGAGCATGAAGACTCCATCCTATGCAGATCCCATGGCCACAGCAGGTTGCCCTAAAAAAATACCTATGACAGTTTGAGCTCCACTCAGCCCCTTGGTCTCAAAGACCACTGACTTGGCACCATTTATTTGGAGGGAAACAGTATTTCCCAAGTGTAACAGTTCACTTATGATTTCTTGCCTGATGTCAGCCAGCAGTGATGGAATGTGAGAAACACATGATGCATACAGAGGATGACCACACCAGCACAAGGACAAGCAAAGAAACACATGAAATAGGGAGAAGCTCCAGCCATACAGATTCTGTGCTGACATGAGCCCTGTACCAAGGCTCCAAAGCATCAGGAGTGCACTGAGACATGGCCTGGCAGCATACTTGGTCAGCTGTGGGGTGGCACAGCATGATCTGACCAAAAAAAGGCAGATAATAAATCCTCTTTAGGTGGCTCAAAGTGTGCTTTTCCCTTACTACAAGCTCAGTCTATCTTTCTTTTTGCATTTTACCCCCAGGAACTTTTACCTCCATTAGTTCACATCAACTTCCACTGAGGACCAAATATTTTGCTTGTTCTATTTCCAAATACTAAGCAGCAGCCAGCTCCTTTCCCGGTATCCTACAGTTTTCAGAGGGTTTCCTCTGCCTTATGGGTTTGTTTTTTTAATAACATCCTGCTTTTCTTCTTGTAAGTTTTGATCTTGCTATGTATAGTACATCTATCACTCTGAGATGTGAACAAAACTAGGTTAGGCACATATGATATGAAAGACCACGCTTTTCACTTCACTTCACTGTAAAAAATGCAAAACACCAAACAAACCAAAAAAAAACTACACAGGAGACCAAAGAGTATCAATAATCTCTTCAGAACATGGCATGGTGAGCAGAGAAGCTTAACTGAACAACTTCCTTTCTATTCACAGTCCTAACTTTAAAATAAAGATTAAAAAATGTCCCTAGACTAGGTGATCAAACAACATAAGGACTATGTGATTTATGATAGCTGAGACAAGCCAGTGCAGAGATGCTGCCTCTGGAACAGATGTAAAAGTAGCACAGATTGCACTAGCAGAAATAAAAGGTTGAACACATTCTAATTTGGCCAAAAGTAATGTCCAGTGTTGGCTTTTGCCACAAACTCAGTATTGATGGGATTTTGCTCATCCCCACCTCTTTTTAGAGAAATACGTTGGATAAAGAGAGAAGAAACCACATTCAGGTGTTCCCCTCTCCTCAGGGTAGGAAGTTCACCAGTGCTCCCCAGGAATTCCTGTCAGAGGATAGTCCTGACTGTCCCTCAGGGTACACTGACAAATTCCATACACTAAAGAGCTGACCTGCACCTCTCCCTGTACTGGATCCAGGTGTTAGATCTCAAATCTGTGAGAAATAATGAAAGCAGCTTTCTGGTTCACTTTGCTGTTACAGAGGATAGAACAGCACAGTTCAACTGTTTGGATGCTGCAAGACAACTTTTGATTCCTGAATTCCATTGCATGTCCCTTGAGGATCTGCTCAAAATTCACAGTAACTTAAGGATGCACTTCAATTAATTTTAAATATGAGGTGAGAAAACTGTGTTTGCACCTGGGTAGTAGAAAGGAGAACATTCTGGATTTGGCTTATTGCCATAACGGACTAATAATAGATTTCTCCTGATTAAAAAGAAACCAAAACAACACACCTAAGTTTTGTATTAACTACTCAGTAACTAGCACTGTACCATGCACGACTTACACAGCAACACCTTGGACTTATGCATGTATATCACTGGCCAACCTCATCAGGGAAGCTCTGTCTGTACATGACTCTGAGACGCATTCCAGTGTCTGATCTGTTTCCATGCAGAGCAAAGGCTTGTTTTTATGCATCTGTGGGAAGTTCAGAGAAGTAAAGTTACAAAAAGCCAAAAAGTCTCTGTTTAGTGGGAACTAAAATGAGAGAACACCTCAGTAAATCTGCAGTGTGAAACACACCTCCCACTAAACAAGAATAGTGATGGCTCATTCTATGGTTCACTGGCCTAATCAATCATGAAATAATTTCTGTTCCATGGAACACTCTTAGTACTCTTCACACAAGTTAAGAATAAGAGTATATTGAGGTTTCTTCAGAAAAGGAGGATCTCATGACTGAGCCTTCCTTCCTGAGACTGGAGTAAGCATCAAAATGGGTGGAAAACACCAGCACCTCCACAATTTTTAAATTAAATGATCAAGTTGAAATTAGTTCCAGAATGATACTGTGATGTTTCTTTATACACCTTAGAAAGCATGCTCAGTTCTAGTATTTTTCAGTTCTTCAACAACTCTATACCAAAACCCAGTTCTATACCCAAAATAATCAATGTTAAGAGCACAATGAGACTTTGGAAAAAGTTAAAAGATAATAAATTTAAAAGAATAGATATATATTTGTACTACATTGAGAGAGTATATTATTCTTTTAAAACAGTACAAAATTATTATGTCAAGCTTGCTGCCATAAAATATGGAGAGCAGGATTTTTTAGAATTTCAAAAAAGAATAAGGCATAAAAATATCTAGTGTGCAAAAATGATGTGTGTCATTTTTTCCAAGTTATTTTTTCCTTGAATTTTAAAGGTTTTCATATCAAACACATAGGGATGGAATAGTTATCACTTCTTTAAGCATAAGCTTTTACTCATTGTTTAGCTAACACAGTATTTTTAAACTTGTGACAAGAAATCCTTTAGAAAAAAAATTAATTCTAACCATAAAAGAAACAGACAAAATTAAAGTAGAATATCCAAAATATAATCAGGGGGCCTGGAAATCCCTGCTGAGAACTGATTTTCAAACAGTGGTTCAAAAAATACCCATCTTTTCCTCTCAGAGATGCTGTCCCCTACCAAGATACACACCATGCCCGTAAGTAAATCAGTGTATTAAGGCTCTTCTCCAGGTATTTAAACCATTGTTTTGGGCAGAGTTGCAAATTTTCCCTGCTCACTCATGTCAGCATTTTAGAGACTATCTAAGTTCAAATCTCAGAAGTTCTGAAGTTATTTTTATATGGCAGAGACTATATAAAATTGTTAAACAAGTAAAAGTAAAGAGAAAATAAAAATTATTAATTCCTTAAAGAGGACAGACTGAAACTCATTTTACTTGCATGATATTCAATAAAAAGCTTCTCTTCTGCCATTTGCAGAATCTTAACTACCAAGTAAAAGTTTAAACATTTATTTGGATATTTTTGACTGTTTTCATACATATGCATAATATAATTGGTTTCCTGCTAGTCTGATTGTAGTAATTTATCTTGTATACCACCAAAACTAAAAATAGCTCCTGAGGAGCTTAAACTGTCTAGCAAGGAAGATTCTATGGGAACAAAAGTCTATCATCCTCCAATGCTCCAGAATTAATGCTTAAATAAGGTTAGTATGTCTAAACACATTCAATCACCAAAAAATTTTGCCACTAGAAATATTTTCTCATTGCAAAAGGCAAGTGGTCAGTGATCCATCAAAGACCCAAAATGTGAAAGCATGATTTATTTAGCCAGAAAGGGTTCTGGAAGAAACTCTATAATAACATAATTGTAATAATAATTGTTTTATAATAATATTCAATGTCTTTCTGTATCACAAGCCAGTGTTGAGTAGATGTCAAGCAGTAATTCTGATTTTCTCTTTAGAGAAGCACCATTTTCTCTCACATTTCCTTCTGAAGTGGGAATTTGTGAAATTCCTACTTGTATTCTGAAGCTTCCCTGGGCATTAGTCCACAAGCTAAAATGTGATTTCTCTCACATTAAAAGCACTGTGTGTCTATTGAGTGAATTTAATAAGGATTCTGTCTGCTGACAACTAAAACAGTCAAGTCTTTGGCTGTCAAGAAATCCGCCTGAAAACAGTGGCTCATTCACAGGCAAACTGGCTAAACCAACACACAAGATATGCTTGACAGGTAATTTTTCACCACTATGTATTTCACCCATTTCTTTGGGACCTCGGTCAGAAAAACCTTTGAAACACAAATGCACTTTTTCCTCACTTTTCAGTTTCTTCTAGTACTCTGTGTTATGATGTTCGTTGGTATGGAAGGCTGGAACCAGTTCCTGTTTGGTGACTCAGAGAGGGATTGCATTTTCTACCTTAGGACATGGAGGTTTTTATTGCTTTCTTTTAAGTGGAAATGGCAGACAGCTACCTCTAGAAAGCCTAATTTGAGCATCTTCTCTGCATATTCAGTTTTCTATGGGTCTTACTATTAAATTATCTGAGGCACTCTCATTGTTTAATGCATTTCAAGCTACCTTCCAGACAGTACTTATTACCTGGTGATTAATATAATTGAAATTTCTCATACCTTGTGAAACGTGCTCTTAAAGGGACTGTGAATACTCTTGGGTGCTTCTTGCTTTTTAAATACAGAGTGAAATGCATGCACAGATGTATGAGTATAGGATACTTGAGATTCAATTTCTTCAACTGCTTTCCTTGTGGCATTTAGTTCAGTCTTGCCCTCTCTTGGGTCCCAACCTGTAACTCAAAACTTCCTTCCCAATCATTCACCATTTCTTGGCATAAGTTGCAATTCCAACTAATATCTTTCATATTTTTCCTCTATTATTCCAATTCATGAGTTTTGGGTTGTTGGCAGCTGTGCAAAGAATAATTTCAATCACCCAGTGATATCCTGCCCCCCATTTTCAACCAAGTTCATACAAACTCCTGTTGCTGCATAAGGCTTTCACTGGCTTTAACCAGAGAAAAGTTCAGCTGAAAAAAAAAAAAAAAAAAANAAAAAAAGCAACATATTTCTATAGAATCCAGAAGAAATTTGCAGTTTATTTGGCTGGGAGCAGGGAGTGGCAGCAATGTAATTCCCTGACTGAGTGATTAGAGAACTTTTTGGAGGGGCAGACAGAGAAGTTCTTATTGTAATGACCTCTCAGTGTTTCATTCAATGTGAATTGACTTCAGATGACAAAATTACGCTTTAAAATGCCTTTTATCCTGAAAGTTCTTCAGGAAAATGGGCACTAGAGTTCAAATTAGCACAAACAGAGCAGAGTATTCAGCAAATTGCTGTTTGAGTGTCAGTCGTTACAATACTCCATTAAAAACACTGACCTGCTGTACCCTCCTCTTTTTGCAAGTTCTCCTCAAAATTCATCTCTAATGCTTCACTTTCTTTCAAGTTCTGTGAAATTAAAATTAAACCTTTTGTTTCAGGCTGAAAGAAAACAAGGGAGCTGTGAAAAAAACTTCTGTTTTGATGGTAATTCTTTCCCCCTTAAACACTTCAGTGGTAGCAGCAGGGGCTGGATTCTTTAGTCTTTGTGTCTTTCTCCTTGTTATTCACCTGTTGCCGGCAGATTTTGGTTCAAAAGTTTCATAAATCTGGGAGGAATGTCCACAGCATCTCAAACACTTGAATTATTAGAAACACTCTTTCAGCATCACAAGGCCTTGATTTACTCCAAACAGTGTTTCTGGAACGATGCAATTAAGCAAAATCCAGCAGGAACAACAGACTTTTAATGGATATGGATAATGGGTATCTAACAAGAACAGATGATGTCATTTATTTCTGTATAAAATTTGTATCCCTGGGAACAGACAACCTAAGCCTGGGTGTAAAAGAGACCAATCTAAACCAGGTATAAAATTTAACCTTCACCTCTGGAAAAAGTGGGGAGGGGAAAAGAAGATAATTCCAAAAAAAAAAAAAAAAAAAAAAAAAAGAAAAAAAAAAAAAAAAAAAAAAAAAAAAAAAAAAAAAAAAAAAGGAAAAAGAAGATCAAAACACAGCAATTGTATTTTCTCATGGTTTCACTGGACTTGCCTGGTCTGAAAGTGTTGTTTTTTCTTGGAGTAAACAACTTCATTCAGCAACTACATAAATCTGATTTGTACCTCCTTCATTGCTCTGGGAAAGAATAAATCTCAGCCCCAGACTTCAGGTCTTTGTCTACTACGTATTATCTATTCTTTCACCACCTCACTCTTAAAACTTTGTTTTGGTATATTCAATAAAATCTCTCTAAAGCCTAATTAGTTATGACTAAGACTGATTTTTTAAAATCTATGTCCTAGAAAAATAACTTCTTCAAATTAAAACGTTCTAACAGTCTTTATATTAATTTTCTTAATTGAGGGTTGTTGGTTGTTGTTTTTACCTCTTATCTATTTTTGAACAAGCAGAATATATAGAAATTGAAAAATCAAGCAAGAGAACAAGTGAACTTGTCATACAGTAACTTACTTATTCTTGTTATTACTCTTCAATTTCTAAATAATTTCCTAAATCCAAATTTTAGGGAAAAAAAAATATTTTCCTCAAAATAAAAAATAATTTTCATCCAAATGAAACACATACACAGAACACATACCACCAAAAGTAAAATACACACCTCTCTAAGAAAAATCACTTAAATACTTAATAGTCCTAGGCCACTTTGAAGCCAAGAAATAAGCAAAGTGTTAAATTATAGACTGCTGAATTGAGAAAAAAATACTTTGGTGCTTTTGGTTTTCATAGCCAGAATTTTCCCAAGAAAAGAAGCCTTCCTCAACCAGCCTTCAAATATTTAATGATATTTAGTTGACAATAACTAGCACACAATTTCCCTCTTTTTATAAATAAATCCAATATGCTTAATAAAAAGTGAAAACTCCATACTTGTCTTGAGGGTTGGGATGTTGGAAGGAATGGCAAACCTTTATTTTATAAATCCTGGTGCCTTGGGGAAATCAGACCATATTCTGAAATCTTCAGCAAAAGCAGAAGAAAACTCCCTATATAGCCTTAAACTGCCATCTTCTGAGAAAAAGAAACAAAAAAACCAACCAACCAACCCACAACAACAACAACAAACAAAAAACCCACACACAACCCTGCTATTTAAAATATATTTACACTTTTGTCCATTTCTTATGTCCCTACAGTAGTTGCTAGCAGACAAGCTTTCTCTGGGAAAAATCTATGCTAACAGAGCAAGCACAAAACAGTCATAATTCTTTGGCAGATAAAACAATCCTCAGGAACAGTGTCTGTTTTGTAATCCTTGTCTTGTAAAGTAATTATATATTGGCACTTTAAAACAACCTGAAGAAATAAAGAGCCATCATTTCTGGTACTTTATCTTCTTTCCATTTCCTGGTAGTGGGAGCTTTTGGGTATTTATGTTTCATCTGCATGGAACTTCATTGCAAGGCTAATGTAATCTCCACTAATAACAACACTCTGGAATAACTACAGTAATGTCTTTCCACAAACCCCATCATATCATCACCTGTACAGAAAACAGATATTACAAAACACTCACCTTTTTTTTTTTTCTTTTTCTGATTTTCTGTCAAACTCAAAGACACTGTGGCACATGGCACAGTGGCAAATGTCCTGGCTACACATCTTACCTCCTCCCTAAAGTGGCCAGAGCAAAAACATACCCAGGCAGCACAAATATGTGATCCTGTTTAAATATGCTTGAATATTTTAATGTAATGTTGTCTAAATGTTTCTGTCTCAAACATGAAATTAGAGAGGTTTGGATGCTCATAATCTTTTAAAAGATGGTTGTTTCTAAAAGCACTGTGAAGTTTACACCTCTTGGGCAATAGGCCTGCTTTTAATGAAGTATAAATCAGTTAAAAATACACTGAATCGTATTTCTGAAGATGGGCTCTTCTCTGGCTCTAAGGCAAAACATTACAGACATCTGCTCAAAAGTGTCTACTGTACTTCATCAGACTACTGATGTCATAGCTTTTACTGTGCTTTTACATGGCTCAGATTGGATGCATATTTTGTGATATATTAAACCACAACAGACATATACTTGGGGATTTGGTTCAAAGGACAATTACAACTACAGAACATAGTTGGCAGATTATGTACCTCCGATTTTTATAGGTTTACTGTTAAATGTTCAGGAAATATGTAGGACAGAACTGTTCAGATGCCAGACTCTACAGTCCCCAGAAGAAATCCTGAGTTTTACCTTCAGATGTGGGTTGTTAGGGCAGGGAAACACACACACTCAACAGGTTGTTCCTAGTGCTGAAAGTACAAGACAGGCCTAAGAAACTGACTCAAGGCTTTGTATTTTACACATTCTTTCAATGCATCTAATTTGATAATTATAATTTCAGTTATAAAAGCCCAACAACTACATCAGGAGTTCTTTATAGAGAAAAAGAACAAAGAAAAAATACCTACAGTTTTCATCACACACATCAAAATAATTGAACATTGCTGTTCTTGGATTCAACGTGGAAATGGGACTACAGCCTGGGAGTTCTGTAGCAGGAGGGCTGATGGAGGAAACAAGTGACTGCACGGGAGGGATGTACATTTATCTATATGCACCCACAGGCAATGCTTTATTTACAGTCCTTTTTCAGGCAGAGATCTTTTTGCACCCATTCTCCATCTCTTCTTCACACATAAACCAAAAAGAGAAATGTTGATAACTTCTTACCTTTATCCAGGTGGGCAAAAGGGGAATGTATCCAAAAACGGATCTGGATCAATTTTACTAATGATCCCAACCTAAACTGCTGTTTGGAAAAACAGCACATCAGGAAAGAGAAAGTTTACCAATGCCCACTTAAATTTTGTGAGCCTAGCATCGATCTAGTACATAAATTTTAACTAGAAATAACTAGCTGGAATTCAAAGTTCCTGAAAAACTAATGTTCATTCCTTCCTTATTTCAATTGCAATCAGTGCAAAACAACAGATGCCACAGTACTGAGCCATGTATTTTGGGGAATCATAGAATCACAGAATGGTTTGGGTTGGAAGGGACCTGAAGACCATCCAGCTCCACCCCCTGCCATGGCCAGGAACAGCTTCCACTATCCCAGGTTGCTCCAAGCCCCATCCACACACACAGGGAATCACACCAAAACTGGGTAAGACCTATAAAACACATAGTAATGTGCACACCAACTTCTGGAGCTGTTTTTCCCACCACTGTGTGACAGTAGAGCTGAGAAAGGACTGGAAGAAGGGACAGTTTTCATTCAGATTTTACATTCTCAGTCCCTTCATCCCTTCACTTTGCACTAGCACACACAGAGAAGTCACACAATACTTGGTTAAAGAGTGTAACACAGAAGAAATTCTATTTTATTCCAGACAAAAAGTACACTTAGGAATACACCTAAAGGTCTGGCTCTCCATGTACACATTGTACACAAACTGTGATATGTCAGCAAATGCCCTGACAGTTTCTTAAATGAAATACGTGGCTGACTTCTGCTAAAACCTCACACATGCCCAAGGTTTTTCAGCCTGAACCTTGCAAATACACAGGGGCCTTACCCTGTCATTCATCCAAGACAGTTAAAAGAACCCAACAAACTTCCAATGAAAATAGTTGCTATTTTTTTTCCTGAAGTCACTTGATGACACAACTCTCAGTTTAGATATAGTTACTCAACCACATACAAATAAGAGCTGTTTGTCAGGTTTGCCAAAATAATCATCATTAATATTATGGCAATTCATTATGATCCATTCGCACTCAGAGAAACGCTGTTGCTCAAATGGAAAAGAGGCAGGAAAAGAAGGAAGGAGGGAGAGAGGAAGAAAAAGTGTTTTATATATATGTATGTACATATATTCCATATAAAAAGAAAAACCTGTCCCTAAGAGAAAATGTAGTTTTTAAACACTGAAGGAGTTTTGCCATAAATTTCTCCTGCTGTGTATATTATTACACAGTGCAAGCTTCTAACACTAGGATAGAAGTCATTCCAGACATTTCAATATTTGGGTATTTCTGATGAAATATGCCTCTTTAAAAGCCTTGCTGTACACGTGTGTGACTGTTCAGGATTTCCTGAAAATCCATCTGCAGAATTGCAACTCTTTCCTTTCTTCAAAAAACACTACTAAGAGCACTGCATTTGCATTACTTAAAATGTTATTTTTCCAATGGAACAGGAGCTGAGCAAAATATATTTATCAAAACTGTTAGCTATTTGGTTTAAAAAACCCTACCAATTAATGCTGCTGTGATATATTGATTTTCTGCTCAGTGGTTAATGAGGGCACGTAGAGACACAGATCTTGGGGTTATGGCTGTAAAAGAGAGAAAAATATCCTAATTGGTAAAAAAATATAGACATATACACTGCCAAATAATTGTTTCCATTTGGCTTCACTGCTCACTAACATAACCTCATAACCTAATTAAGACAAACTTCCTACCTCTGTAGTAGCTTCAAAGTAACAACTGCATTAGGGGGAAAAGAAAAAAAGCTCTGAATAAGTAAAAGGCTGAAAATAGGTGGCAAGTCCTATTCTTAAAAACAGTAGTATCTTTTATTAGGTACCTGCTCAGCAATTAGCACTGGTGTGAGAGTCTTAATGTGTGCCTTTGGCAGGTAAGTATTTTAAGTCTGTAAGTGAAGGCTTTCAATAGCACATATATTCTTTCATTCTGGTTTACCCTTTGTGTTTTCCTCTCATTTATCACTTTTGTCTCGGTTTTCCTTTTAACCATCTCCTCCACTCATTTATTTACCGAATGGCTCATCTTCCATCACTCATCTTCCTTTTCAACCATCATTTCAAAACCCCTTTTACTTCCTTGTCACAAGAATGCTATAACAGAAATAGATTAACATTTACACATTGCTTCTGAGCTCTCACAGAAAATGTATGAACTTCTGACTGTCCAGGAAAACAACTGGAAAAGATGATGAACTTACGATTACAGAAGAAAAAAAGTTCTAAATAGCAGTGGAATATTCAGCATTTTGAGGCTTTTTTTGCAAAAACAAAACAAAACAAAACCAACCTCTGTATTTATGCTCTTTCTAATAGATTCTTTTGATGGGACAACAATTTAGATTGACCCTAGTCAAACAAAAATACAATGGGAAAAAATCTGTATTTAAATAAATGTTAGGGATTCAACGGCAAAACACTGGGGAAAAAAAAGACAAGTATAAAAGCTCAAATCCAGTCTCAAGGGTAATAGTAGAGAAGACGTTACAGGAATTGAGAGACCCTGGACACTTCTTAGGGAATTATTTAATAAATCCTGTAAATTGCAAAAGGCACTAGGCAGGAAATTCTGGAGCCCACAGAGAATCTTCCAAGAACATAGAAATAATATGCATTAACTAAGGTGAAGATTTAAAGAGCTGTAGATAAGAGAAGCACCTTAGTGCCTGGAATTGAGTATAAAATTCACTATAAAACCAATTAAAGACCTGTCTCTTTGGTGTACCTTATTGTAGTGCCCAGTGTAGTGATAAGATCTTGCTCCTTACGAGGTCAGACACCACAGAAGATGCTGCACTCCTGAAAGATTCCTGACATTGATATGACAGGAAGAAACTAATCTAAGCCAAAGACAATTTGCTGAGAGGACTCAGCAAGAACATTTCAGCAATATCCTTCTGAAATCCAGAATGAAAAAAGAAAAAGGGAGAGAAAAAAATAAAGACTGTTTAAATGAAAGATAAAATTCAATATCAGCAAATGACAGACAGCTGAGTTAGATAAAATTAATAGCATGTGACTGAATTGCCCTCCAAGCAGACACTTCCTTTTTGTTAAATTCTGATATTGCTAATAATAAACTAAGCACTGCTGCCTTTCTTCAATTATTAAATTTTGTTCATGGGGCATTCGCGTAGGTGAAAAAAATCTTATCTCTGAAAGAAAGGAAAGTAGGGAAAACATGAGGCAGAGAAATCTCCTGGAGAAATTTAAAAGGGTTAGATTATAGCAATGATTTATAAGAAGTCTAATATATGTATAAATTGGAATAACNTGGAAGGGATTTTAAAGACCATCTTGTTCTGCCCCCCGTGCCATGGGCAGGGGGCCCTTCCACTGTCTCAGGTGCCTCCAACCTGCCTTTGGACATTTCCAGGGATGGGGCAGCCACAGCTTCTTTGGGCACCCTGTGACAGGGCCTGCCCACCCTCACAGCCAAGAATTCCATCCTAAAATCTAAATCCACTCTCTCTCTCAAATTGAAGCCAGATACATGAAAACACACATATATGTCTATGTTTCAGTAAAAAAAAAAAAAAAAAAA
>VXBA01005856.1:20469-95964 GCA_013399895.1 Serilophus lunatus | reverse complement strand
AAAAAAAAAGTTCCTGCTCAGATGTGTGAAATGCAGAAGTCAAAACAATATAGATTTTTCATAGGTTTAAGATGAATATGGAATTAGTTGAGGCATGCTTATATTTAGAAAGAAGGAAATCCTATCTCATTCAAAGTTGTTCTCCTTTCCATCTTAAAAAAAGGTTTATCTTGCTTCTACATTTTACATATGAAATGCTCTTGCAGAACTAAATGCACAGCTTTTGTGTGAACAAGTTATTGATATTCTCAAAAAACTTTAGCTAAGATTTAAAGATTATTCATTAGAAAAAAGCTTCAGTAGCCAAAAAGATGTCCAAGAACCAACCATCTCCTCATATGGGCTAGCAGTAAAATATAATAGACAACTACAGTCCTTTCCACAGAAAGCATATAAATCCTCCTATTCTCTCTGTGGCCATCAAAGATTTCAGTTTCTGAGGAAAAATACCTTAGAGATGTTCAGGGAGGTTTCAAAAGACTAAACTGCTGGATGAGAGCCAAAGAATCCCACAGAGACCCGGGATGATATTTTCCTTTCTTGCTTATGGAGCACCACAGGTTAAAAAAGGATATGATCAGTTGCTACTAAAAATCCCAATTGTCACCTGCTTTTGCACATCTCAATTGAAGAAGGAGATACTTCAACCAGCCAGTTATGCTTTCCATAGATATCCATTAGGAGCATCAGGTAAAACTGACAGAAATCCTCCTTTCAGCTGATCTTGACCACATTTCATCTGTCAGCATGTTTAAGTTAGTGGCTGCCCCTGAACAGATCATCTTAGTTCTAAAGATTATGAAATTCTCAGTAAACGATTTTTTTGCCCCTGGGGTGGATTAGCAGCATATATTTCCTAACTGTCATTGAAGCCATTTGATGCAATTCTCTCATTAGAAGCAAATAGGTGCAATGAAAAATGATGCTCTTAGACTTTGAGGGAAGACTCAGCTCGTCCAAGGAGCTGAGATATTCTCAGAAACACAGAAATTCATCTCCCAGGCGAAATTCCCTCCAAAATGTGCCACCAATCCTCATGTCTTTCAAGGCTTTCCCAACTCAAAAGGGATCCCCTGACCTCCAAATCAACAGATCACTCTGGAGGAAGAGATTTTGGTGAGTGTTGCCCAAGTGCAGCCAAAGGATCACACAAAAGCACTTCACAGATGATAGGAAAAAATGCAAAGTATATTGAAACCTTTATAATAGATGAGTAAGAGGCACTATCAGTTGTTTTGAAAGCCCATGAAGCAGCAGCAGTCAGTGACCAAGAATAACGTTGTGGGGGAAGGTCTGTACAGGGGAAAGTTAATAATGAAAAAAAGATCACTTGTAACTATTTGGATTTATCTGCTCATTTTCTCCAAACCAGAATAAGAGGTGCTACCATTTCAGTTGCATATGATTGCTACTAAATAGGCAAGGCTGGTACTACCAGCATTTGGTCTGCCAGCATGATTTCTTCAGAAACAAAGACAATAATCTCATCCTGGTCCAAAATTTAAGAAAATTGAACTCAAATCAGGTCCCACGCAAGGGCACCTAAACAGGTCAGAACAAAAACAACCACAATCCATCTGCACACCTTCTCTCTACCTGGTCCAATCCTCCTCAGGATCAAGTGCAACAGCAAAGCACTCACCAAACACTTCATGTGGGGTTTGTATCAGTTCATAAAACAGTATTGGGTTAAACTTGGGCTTCAACATCTTACAGCAGCTCAAAAAGGGCTTAAATATGGTGCCAGAAAGTCAGAGGATGAAGACAAGCCCTAAACACACAGTTCTTCCTGCAGAAATTACCAAAATCCAAGCAAAAATTTGATAGGCTCACAGCATTTGGCAAAAAAAAGTTTGCCTGATGATGAAGCCAAGCTGCCTCTTCTTCCCCTAAGCATTTTGTGCTCCTTTCCTCGAGGAAAGGATTTTTAGCTTGAATGAAGAACTGGAGGTTTTCATTTTCTCAGTCCCAAGCTATTATTTGTCACCATTGTGATGAAGTTATTGTCACTACTGTGGCCTCCCTTACTAAATAGTGAAGTGAAATCCTATTTCAGTAATATAAAAACTTCTTTTAAAGGAATGGTGCTTAATCAGGTGTGTATTTACCAGTGGATCGGCTAAAAGCACTGTTCACTTTTTGCTCTAAGCATTAAGTCATTCATTTTCACTTTTTCCTCTAAAAACAAACAGAAGGAGAACACAGTTCAAAGGAAATCTCATCACAGGTGATCTGAATGTGATGTTTCTGGATTACAGACATCCATTTTCTTGCTGATCCTCCTGTTTAATAACTATTTCTTTGTACACTGAACACATACACTGTCCCTCACCAAAAAATAAAAAAAAATAGCAAAAAAAAAAACTCCATCCAATAAAAAACCCACCCTAAACAACAAAGCTACACATGCACCAAGCAAAACTAAAATTATTGTATGACAGATTCAGGTCTCTACTTATTTCAAAACATGACTTGTTAAAGCACTAATCATCTGATTTTGAGATTCAAAAGAAATCAGGAAAATTGCTCCATGGTACTTGTACCTCAGGACCATGGAATAATATTTTAGTTTTCAAATTTTGCATGCAATAAAACCACAAAATTCATGTATCCTTAATAGTCCCTTTCCAGCTCATCCAGCTGCAAGGACAGACATCTGTTCTCTCAAAAAATAAGGGAAAATTAAACACACAGCACCCACCCTCCCTCTAGGAAAACTGCAGAAAGGCTGGGAAATCACCTTTCACAAACTGCAGGGCATCAGATTAAAAAACAGCATGTGACAGCTACAGAGAGCATTTCTGTTTCCACCTTGTACAAGGTCTGTTCTCTCCTGTCACTACCAGCCCAACCTACAGGAGGAACAGCATGCAATGCTATGAAGGAATGCAGTGTTTCACTCTCAGCTTAGGTTATTTCACTTACACCAGGAAAAAAAATTAAACAATGCAAGGTAAAATTAAAAGTCACAGACCAGCCACTGTCAAAATCCACGCACTTACCAACCACGGCTCATTATGGGGCCAGTTAATTAGAAATGTTTCATGGAGACATCAATAGTTTTAGCCTGATTTCAGCACGTTGTTGTTGCTGTTTTGGGTTTTTTTCCCAATTTGGCTAGCTGTTTGAAAATACAATCAACTAGCTAAACAGAAATTCAGCTAAGATATATGCTTTAATTATAGGAACTTCAAACTAGTTGCCAACTTGGCTTATCTGACAAAAACCTTTTCCAAATTGATTTAGACTATTATGCCATCACCTCATTAGTACTACAGTTAAAATGCATCACCTGGTCAAAAAGAAGGACATGTACTGAAAGACTTCCACAGAAACCCAAAGAAAAACATTTTAATTTATGTCATGAGTATCTCAAGAGTTCTAGCAAATTGTCTGATACACAAAGGCAGTCACTAGCAAAATGTTGGCAAGAGAATAAACCTGGGAGAAAGTGCTTTGCTTTCCTCTTAAAACTTTTTTTTTTTTACATAACAATAGGTGAGCTACAAATTTTTTCTTCTAGGGAGAAAAAAAACAACACTTTCCCTCTGTATTTCATTCTTTCTGGTTATGATTTTGAGAATTTCTTCTAGGATGACTCTGAAGGCTTACATTTTTAAGTGCCTACTTTGAAAGGCATTAAGGGAATAATTATATTTGGATATTTGAGAAACAAAGGCACCAAACCATCAGTTTTCATACTGTGTGCCTAGAATTACTTCGTTTGGCTTGCCATTTGAAATTTTGTGGTAAGTTCTAAAGAAATAAAAGTAGCAGTCTAAAACTAATACAAAACAAAAAAAATCACCAAGGTTTTAAAGAGTTATTTCAGACTTTGCAGTCAGTCTCAGGAACCCTGATGCACCAGTGGTTCAAACCTTGATATTTCCTACAAGATAATGTACAGAAGTACAATTTTCTAGAGTGTAATTGCATAAAGCATTTCTAAAAGAGTAATAGGAGAATTTCAGGTTATCTATCAAAGGAAATCTAGTGAAAAATAAAATGCATTTGGTTGAAAATGAGGAGATTCTGTCACATTAGGCACCACTGCCCTCTTCAGTCAGGCTGAGATCAACTTCACACACTTTCTGTAGAGAACTTTGCCTGATGAATTCTCACCAAAATACCAACAAAGACAACATTTATTTTTATTTTAGGGAACATTTTTCTCATGATAGCAGGATATGGTGCATCATTTCATTCACCTATTGAAAATACATATTTAGATGAAATGCTGTTTGTTGGACACATGACTTAGATGCATGTGCACTATGAAGATAAAACATGTATTTCTTTGCATGCTTAATAATTTTTTAATATATGTATGTCTGTGTGTGTGTGTATATATATATATGGATTTGAGAGACATGCTCTTGTTTTTTGTGGAAAAACTGTATGGTCTCTATGCAGTTTATAGTTGACAGAATTTTTAAACAATCACATACCTTGAATGCAAGACCTCAATAAACTTGCAATAGCTGAATGTAAAATCTTATATCTATATTTAAAAATAAGGAAAAAAAAAAGCTCAGCACACCTTTCACAATATTCTCATGCACTGAAATTCCATGAAGTCCAAAGAGAAGTCTGGATGAACAAGAGACTCTTAATTCAATCCTTTTTCTTATTCATATCACTTCAGATACCATCAGTCTTAAATCCTGATGTAATATAGTCAGTCTTCCAGTTGTATTCATTATCACAATTCTTTAATTTGGCTTTCATGTCTCTACTTTCAGAGATGGAGAAAATTCATAGAATATTCTGGGTTGGACAGGACCTTTGAGTCCAAACTCCAGCTATTCTCTGGAAGCATGTTGTACTAAGAAGGGACTTCTGCATAAGATCCTGAGAAACTTTGAACCAAATCATTAGAGAAAAAAAAAATATAAATTGCACAGCAGCTTATCTCCAGGAGACAGCAGAACAGAAAATCCAACACAACATTCCCTTTCACACAGATCTAGTTCCCCAGCATTTCCCTCTGCAGTAAACTACCCAGATTGACTCATCATCGTGCCTGGCACAAAAGTCAATAGGCTCCAGCTATCTCAGATCCTATTTCAGAGATGCAGGAATTACAGCAGCAGTGCAGTTAACTGCATCATGCTTAGAAACATCCATCCTTATACACTTAAAGTTCCATTTGGGAGAATAAAGGCTTCAAATCAGCTCATTACAGCCCATTACAGAGAGTTATAACCTCTACTGGCAAATACTGGGGAGTATTTGCACTTCACTTCCAAAAATGTAACCACATTTCACTGGCCTTGGACAGATTCTCTGAATTGCAGACAGCAAGGGCCTAGTGTCACTAAAACCATCCCCACTCTAGAGCAGATTCTACTTAATTCAACTACTTATCTTGAAAAGTTGGCCTTGAACCCAGAAGCAATATAAGAGTATTTTCTTCTGTGCAAACTGCAAACGTTGCTGATTTCTTTAGAGCAAAATGCAAGCTCAGGCACTTTGAGATCTTGGTCCCATGATGTCTCAGACAAACCAGCCAGCTCAGGTTCAGCAGCACAAGGACAGGGTCCAGTTTGGTGGCTCTCAGGTACCTCTTTGGGAGCTCTTCAGGTACCTCCCAGCCCTGGCAAGGCTTTTAGTTTGGCAAAACAAACACACTGTTGGTTCCAGGTTGTTCTAGAATTGCTGACACGGCGCCGTTTTTCGCAGGTGGGGCCAAAAATGAGCTGTCCTGGAGCCTGATGAGGCAGTTTAAGGGTCAGTGACAATGGGGGGAACTGGTGACCATTCCCCAAACTTTTGCACATGCAGTCAGCCCAAAAAGTTCAGCTGGAGTTTGGTGCAACCAATAAACACAAGTAGACTGCGAACTTTTAGCCCTTTTACTCCTGTGTCCTTCTCTTTTCTCAGTACGGCATCTGTCCAGCAGCTTCCCTCTGGATGCTTGCAGGCACATTTGTCCACCCCCCCCGATTTGGCTGGGGGAGGCAGCTGTGTGTGGCCATGTCTTGGATCTGTGTCGGGCACAGGGTGGATGTTTTCTTTCTTGCTGGGCAGTGTTTGCACAGGGTCAGAGAGATGTTTCTCCTCCTCCCACCACCCCACCAGCAACAGGCTGGGGCTGCACCAGGAGTTGGGAGGAGGCACAGCCAGGAACAGGTGACCCAAACTGACCCAAGGAATGACCCAGACCTTGTGGCCTCATGACCAGTGTGCAGATATGGAGGCAAAAAGCAAGGAAGAGGGAAGACTCAGATGGTGTTTGCCACCCCCAGTCACTGCACACATGACAGAGCCTGGCTTTCCTGGGGATGGCTAAACACGTCCCTGCCCGTGGGAAGTGGGGAATGGATTCCTTGCCCTCCTTTGCTCGTGCACAGGGCTGCTGCTTCACATGTTAAATTGTCTTTATGTCAGCCCACGAGTTTTCTCACTCTCACCCTTTGGATTCTCTCCCCCTCCCACCAGGGGTAGTGACAGGCAGCTGCGTGGGGGGAGCTGCCAGTCAGGGTTAAACCACAACAACACTCTCAGGAATGTTAAGCAACATGAAAGTAGTTAATTAATGTTAGGATAAGCCCCATGTGGAAGAAACACTTTTTTTTTTTCTTTTTGTGTCAGCACAGCTGCATCTGTATTTAATAGATTTTAAAACTGCATCTCTGTCTAGTTCGTTTATCTCCCTTTCTCTCACTCTTCTTTCCAACAACCTGTTCCACAGCTCTGACTCCCCACTGGACATACCTCTGTCTCTACTCTCTCTCCCAACATTTTATAGATGCAAAATGAAGGTAGGACCAGAAAAAAGATCAAATAGGGTATGAATGATCCCAAGAAAGCCAACACAGCAGTGACACAAAACAGGAAAAAGGAATATGTCATTTTTCCATGGTTCAACCAAATGACCACTTGTGATTTATATGACAGAAGAAATTTAACAGCCTCAGAAAATAAAGTACATCTAGCCTATGGATCTAGAGGTAAAACTTTAAATTGTAAGAGGACATTATGTGCATTTGTTCTGCGCTACACATATCTATCTACACTCTAAAGCAAGCCTTCTCTTTATTTTGGGTACTTTAAGGCTGTAAAGTTGTCTTTTGCATCAGAGCTTCGCAAAGAGCTTCGTAAAAAGTTAAAAAACACCCAAACTACAATGAAAATTCAAAAAAACTAGAAACAATAGCATCTGTACACTTCTGTCTTTGTGGCCCATCACACTATACCCAGCAGGAAAAATACTCAACAAAAACATTTCCAGAAAAAACCTTTCAAAGAGCTTTACAACCCTGAATCCATAGAAAAAGTCAGAGGCTTCAGAATTCTGAAACTCATTTTTTAAAAAGGTAACATGTGAGAAAAGCTTTTTCTGTCTCTAATAAGATTTTAGATACCAGGAATAAAGTCAGAAAGGAGAATCTGAGAGGAGGCAAAGTGAATTGTGCTCTTAACCACCAGGTTTTACCTGGATCAATAAAGTGGATCTAGTTGGAATTTCAAACACCTTATCTGTAGTTCAGTTTCCTCTTTTCCACAAGAACTAAATGCATAGAAGATATCACTCATATTGACTTGGAAATGCACAGAGCTGCCTTCAAAAAAAAAAATAAGGCAAAAGGAGGTGTCTCTTAGGGAGCCAACACAAGGCCAGGTCACTGCCTGGAGTAGTCACTCCCTTGTGGAAATCCACCCCACAGAAATCGACAGCCCTTGCACTGGAAAAATTATTTGCTTTCATTTTTGAGGGTGCAAATTTAGTTTTAGGCAGTCTAGCTCTCTCATAACCATGCCTTCTTCACTCATTCCTAAAGTCAGTCTTGCTAAAATTAGCAGAAAAAGGAAGGCAAGAACTTATTAAAAGTTTTTACTGTTTGCAAATTGACTTAGAGGTAGACATTTCAATGTAGCTAAAGAGAATTAGAAAACTCTTGGTTTTTTAAAATACATCTACTTGATTTTAGCTTTGGATCAAATGTTAAAAGCAATTAGGTGCATAATTGACTCAAATAGATGACTAAGAGGATTTTCAGACATGGAATCACAGAATGGTTTGGATCACAAGGACCTTAAAGCCCTTCTTGTTCCACCTCCTGCCACGGGAAAGGATACCCTCCACTAGACCAGGTTGCTCTAAATCCTATCCAACAAGGCCTGAAAGGCAATTTTCAGAATCACAGATTCACTTTTTTTTTTTCTTCCTGTATTTTTTTTTCTTCCTGTATTACAAGTCAAACAAATAGCAAAATAACCATATACTTGTTGACTGGGGATGAAGACAGGCAAACACACACACTTTATGAAAAAAGTCCTATTTATTAAACATTTATTCGTATTTTCCCTTTTGAAAGAATAAGTATCCCAGCAAAGACTCCATAGCTCCTATTTATGTTGCTCATAAGACTCAGGCATCTCTGAGAATGTGTTTATGAAAAGCCAGAAGAGTGTTGGAAACACCAGGGGTTTTAGTAGACACCAACTGACTGAGGATATGACATTTTGAAAGCACTGCACAGTGAACTAGGAACACCTACTGCACTGACAGCCAGAGTGGAAGCAGCCAGGGGGTAAGAGGAAAGTACTTGTTACAGACTAGAGAGCATTAATGTTGTTTCAAATGACATGACAGTCCTGCAAAGCAACTTCTGACCCTTTATGCTTTCTGCAGACTGGACAGAAGCAGCACAGGTTAACAGCAGCCCTTAAGAAACGCTGCCTGCAGAATTCTGACCCCATCACAGACCTGGACACAAAAAATGTAACACAAAAGATCAGTGTGACATTTCAATCAGAAAATTCACATGTAGTGATCACATAAACTCAGCAATTCATCTTCCTGTTTCTTGCTGGCAGCATCAGAAGTAGCTCTGCAGTCATACAAAGAGCTGACAACCCTTCCTTAAAGAAAAGCCAAAGAAAACAAAATAGAAATGAGACAGTTACTTCTGTGCCCTTAAAATAAGAAATGTGAAGGCAGGGAAAGATTACAGTGAAGAACAAGATTTTTGTTCAGTAGGGAAACTATATGAAATGTGAAAACTTGTTAACAGTTGCATCAGAAAATTCTTCCTGGCACACACATAGAACAAAGGCAGCACTTGGTGGATGGATCAGCCAGTCCAGGACTGTCTGTGGGGAGAGAGAATGAAAGACAGTGGTTGAAAATCTGGCTTCTCAGAGGGGTTGTTCACTCCTTCACTGCGGAAAAAAACAAACCAGGGAGGCTAAAGGTTGGCAGGATGGGGTTAAAAGAGATGCTTATGGCTGTTTGATACTATGGTCTGGCACTACTCCCAGCACAATATAAAGGTCAATCACATTTTTGGCTCATATTGCTGCAGAGAGTAGTGTTAGAGCTCAGTTCCATCTTGTTCCTGCCCTGAAAAACTTCAGCAAAACACGGAAATCTGTGGCAATGCTCAGTTTAGTGCCCCAGCTTCATGTCCAGCTACAAAGACCTGCAGGTCTGCCAGAGGTTGTCACTGACACAGATGCATTAGCACAACTGTGTCAGTCTGTAGGTGCAGGTTGACTTCTTCAGCCTTCTCCACCTTACAACCAGTTGCAATGACACCTCCTAAATTAGGAGATGCTGCCACTGACAGGCAGGGATATTCTGCAGTACAACACAGATCATAACCGTCCTCTGTTTTGAAAGGGATGCAGCAGGGCAACAAAAAGGGACAGTGCAAATAGCAGCCATGTCTGGTACAGAAGCTGGGCAGCACACAAATTAGTTAAGATTGCTGCTAAATGCAAGCTCCATTCACTTTACATGCAAACCTCTCAGCACAGGAAGGTTTGGGAGGACAGGGCTTACCTCAAACTGTGGGCATGATCCACAGCCTTCATGAAATGGCTGCGAGTATTTGATCATGTACAAGCAGATCACCTGCACATCACACAAAGAGCAGAGTTAGGGCATGAGCAGGGCACATCTGCCACCTCAGAAACCCACAAGCAGAAGGGATAGACAGCAAAATGCACAGCAGCAGAGCTACAGACTGCTGCTTTTAAAGGTGTGCTACAGTCAAAATATGTAGAGCAATCAGGTCTAATTAGCATTTCTGACATCAACAGTAAGAACATCAAATGAATTAACCCACCAGAAGCAAAATGTTGGGCTAATTGAACTGTGTATAGCTGGGCCACAGCCAGTGACTGGTGGAGTGATAAGAATTGACCTACAAATTTGTGAGCACCTATAAAACACCTTAAATGAACAAAATTAGGTTTTAACTGAGCTTATTCATTCATCCAACTTCCATATACTGTTCNAAAAAAAAAAAATTAGAAAAATATTAATTTGCTTTCATGGTGAATGGGCAGATACTTCCAGATCAACAGTTGTTCTTTTCTTAAAAACGAAATTAAACACTGGATTTTTGTCTTTAAAAAAGAAAAATATATTCATTTCCTTCCCAAAGTTATCTTATGTTCTTATCAAAGCAACTCTAATGACTGAAAACCAATTACATTATAGAGAAAAAATACAAGCTGTTGGAAGCATGGAACTTTAAATATGAGTATATCTGACATTGTGGTGTGTTAAAATAGGTCTGTTGCCTAAATATAATCAATCAAAATAGTCTTTGGGAGCCTTAAAACACCAAAAGGCAACTGACATACGTTACAGGGAAAACAAATAAATTTGGAAGTTTCCCTTTGCACCACCACGAAATGATTTATGTTGTTGTTTAGAGTCAATAGGAATAAAAACCAAAAATGTGAAGATCTAGAGTTGACAAGCACAACCCTGTATAAATCTGCCACTGTGCAGAAATTAAAAAAAAAGCTAGCTCCAAATGAGAGGAGGAGTTAGACTTGGCTAATAAACAGACTCTCAAACCGAACTTTTACCTTCAGAGAGCTCTCCTTGGTGCCATGGAGACACAAACTCTGGACTCAGGCTCACTCAAGAACAGCTGAAAATGCTCCACTACAGAATTAAAAACTGATGAAAATTTGGCTTTTAATATTAGAAGTAGCCAATGGGTATTTTCAGGTAAGCTAGTTGTGCTTAAATTGTTTATATTTCACTTCCACTGGCTTTTCTCTAAATCAAATACTGTGCACTGCAAAAGCTCAGTGACCAAGGGTAAGCTCTGCCACGGCTCTTGTGGGAACACAGACCTGCAGGAGGAGAGGTAAGGTCCTATTTGCTGTAATCACAGCACCCTGAAAAGGATCAGGAGCTGTACAGCCTGTCAGGAGGGACAAAGAAATGAGCCACTGCTCCATAAATCACAGAATCAAGGAAGACAGATGGAAGGACTTCCAGGGGCCACCAAAGGCACCTCCTTACTCAGGAGCAGGGAAAATGATATGAATTCTCCTACAAAACTGATTTAACCTGTTCTTAAATTCACCTGCACTTGTCAAGCCAGAAGGCCTGCAACTGGAAGGCACTCTGAGTGATCTCTGTTCAGAGATCTTGTTAATTCCAAAGCAGTGGCAAAACAGAACATTATGAAGGGCTGCAGGAAACAAACAAACAACTGTCACTGCAAAGGGATGAAGCCAGCACAATTTTAAGTCTCCTGAGTTTTGACTTTAATTTTTTTTTTAAATACTTCCCAGCTCTGATATTTCTTTTATGTTTCTTTTTTTGGGGAAGCCCTGAGTTGGGATGTCTAGGGACAAAATCTGCTGGCTTTGAATATTCTCCAGCTGTAACAGCTGCCACCCCTGCAAATCACAGATTTATGCTGTTTGCCTTGCTTCATCCAGTGCTGCCCCAAGATTGCCCTCAATCACACAGAAGCACAGAATAGAACCAACCCCAGCTTCTGGCCTCAGGTAAGTCTTTGTTCAGCGGAAAGGAAGGAGAAAGACAACAAAAATGCCTTCAGAGAAATGAACCTGTGTAGATGCAGATGCTCTGTGCACATGAGTGAAGAAGAAACTAACTAGATTATTATGTTTAGGACAAGGATGAACTGTCATTTTTTCAGGCAAATAAAAAACTAAAGCTGAGGCCGGGGTGGAAAATCTCTCTAGATAATTGCAACTGTCCTATTTGTGGTATTTTTGTGATATTCCCCCTCTCTGAGAATCACTGCTGTTAACAGTGACAAGTTTCTATTACTTACATTGATGCCTAGGAAGCACTCTCTGTAAAGCAACATTCAGTTATTTCCCAGCAAACTCATTTAGGCTCCATAAAATGTGCATCCACCTCTCCCTTTGCAGGGGGGAGGATGAAATGATTAGACTGGTTTCCAAGGCCACTGCTGTTTCCTCCTCCCTCCTTCTCTCCCAGTGCAGCTAATGAAATATCATCCTTCCTTGCCAAGTCTGACTCAACAAAGCATTAAATAAAATCAAAAAGCCAACCTGCTCATAGCATGAAGCAAAATTTAAGGCAGATGTCATGCACAGAGCCAATCTTACCCACACAATGCTGCCCAAGCAGACACCACCAGCAGACACACCAAAGAAATGCATTTATCCAAGATACTGCCAGAGCTATTGAGCATTGCTGCCTCTCACACCTTTGAAAGGATCACAAATTAAACTGATCAACAATCCTGCCACCTGCCTGGACCAAGGATTTCACCTCAAAGCTTCATCCCCTGTGATACATTAAAATAAACTTTTAATATTAATTTACCAATTCCTTTGCCAACTGGTAGTCATGGCAATACAGCCATATTATGCCACTGGAACTCAGAAATTAAGGCAAAAAATACACCATTCAGACAATCTGAAATGAATATTGGAAATCCAAGAAGTTATGCCTAGAACAAGGTCCCACAGAATATGGGATATTTCCAGACCTCATATAGTGTAAATCCCAGACAGCCTTCAAGAGAAAGAGAAGTGGATGCAGATCTATGTTGTGCCCACCAACAGCATGTATCTATTGAAAATAAACTATTCTGCAAACACAAGATTACCTGAGAAGTTCATATTTCATTCATGAGGGGTCAATCATCTCAGAAATTCAGTGTTTGGGGTAAGATCTTGCCAGTACTGGCAAAATTCTCATCACTTCAAAAGGTGTGGTATTTTCCTCCAGTCTGTTTTTTTCTCCTACACTTGCTGCTAAAATTACTTTGCCAAAAAAAAAAATGTTGGATACTAATTAACTCCAAATTTCTGTGAGCATTTTGCAGAAAACCTGACAGGATTTTTTCCTCAAAACAAAACAAACAAACAAACAAAAAACAAGACAACCAAGCAATGAACCAAATCAAACTTCTGCTGCATTTGTGAAGCGTCCAAGAGCTCATTTGGTCTGTAGACCCACCAGAGTAGGAATCAGATCTCACTTCCAGTTTTTACTTCTGTAAGTAAATCAAGTCGTCCTTAATGACCTCACAGATCGTCCACTTCATTAGTCCAGTCTATGCACAAGTACACTCCTAACAATTTTATGATAATGGACAATTTCATACTTAATACCACATGTAAGAATGTTAGTAGCAAAGTCTTAAGAAAGAAAACATCCATAAAGATATGACAAAACATGGGAATAGTTCTTCATGCAACCAATTTTTGTCACATCTTTAAAAACAGACTATTTGTGTCATGTGGCAATTACATTTATTTACTAACAGTTCTGATGTCTTCCCTCCAGCCCAAGTAATCTGGCTTTTCCTATTTTCTCATTTTTTCTATTCTCATTTTTCTTGCCTTCTTCAAGAAAAGCTTCCTCCTTTTTCATGCTATGCTGGATTTAATTTTCAATGCTTTTGTTTATTTTTTTTAATTCATTCAAACTTCATTTCCAGAAGCAAAAAGCCAGTGAAATGCATATCATCTAATGTCATGCTAAGGCACCAAAACTGGTCTATAAAACATAGACTTAAACATAGCCCTGATGTTGAAAACATTCAAACCATAAATAACAGCTTTAAAAATGTGCAAAGCAAAAATGGAGTATCATTCCAACAAATTAGCAAAAAGGACCCTTACAGTTATAAAATTGCAAATCCCCATTTATTTAACACAAAATCAGTCAAACCAGATGCAGATGTTATTTACAAGCTCCTTAAGTGTCCAAAATCTTTTTTGAAATCTAGTTTTGCTAGAGCTAAATCTACACTAAAAAAGAACAACAACAAAAAAAAAAGTAAAAAGAAGGGCAATAATTATTTGTTATCTTCTTCCTCTGTCCTGGCTGTTAATTGAATTTCCTCTGGCTAAAGAACACAAGCTGGAAATACCAATTCAGTCACACAATTTTATTGAGAACTGTGAAATGTAAATGCAAAATAAACATTAAAAAAACAAGCTAAAAAGAAGGATTGGAGCACTTAAGGATAGCTCACGATAGGATCTTCTCCATTGCTTTTAACATTAATTTCCTCTGCATTGTAAGTATTTTATTTGTATTAGCTCTCACACCCTGAAAGTTTTTTGCCTCCCACTCCCTCCTGACATAAAAGTTGAGATATAAAACAAAAAATAAATAGGTTAAAGTGACAAAAAATAATTTCTCCAACATTTAACTATTTTGTACCTGGTTGGGAAATGTTCAGAACTATGAATATTGTTTTCCCCTCAATCTGTTTCTGCACTCTCCTCATTTAGTCAATCTGATCCATTTTGGGTCTTAAAGAAATACATATCTTTTTTAACCCAGAATGATCCCTGAAAAAACAACTAACACTGACAACACCTGCTAATTCAAGGTCCAAAGTGTTAACAACAGCAAATGCTGATCTCACATGAAACTGGAGGAAGTTGTTACATGTGGACACACAACAGAAAAATCATTAAGGTATCTAAGTAACACACATTCATAATTTTACAGTAATGCCATGGAATACTTTTACAATCAGATGAATTGATATAATTCACTCTGTCCTGCCACTGGGCATCCCTGAAATGAGCCTGGTGTCCTCTTTGCACCCTCCTTTGTGCACATTCATGAGTTTCCCCATTGACCTTCTTCTCTGCAGGTTAAGCAAAGCTTAAAAAAAAAAGCAAAAGCTCTCTCAGCTTCCCTTAAAAAAAGTGATGCTCCAGTCCCTTCATCATCATCATCATCATCATCATCATCATCATGGCCCTTTGCTGGACTCTCTCCAGCATCAATCCTTTTCCACTGAGAGTCTCACTTAATTTCAAACTGACTTTAAAAGCTCATTTTTTAATTCCTTATCCCACCCCTCATTATTTTGCACCCTGGAATATTTATAACCTATGAATAACTTACCAAATTAACTTCAAAACTAAAAAGATTTTGGTAGTTGAGGAAGAAAAGACGTGGATGAAGATTTTCTGCCTAACTCCACATATAACACAAATAAATCCATGTGAAAACACAAAAATTCAACCCACCTTCATGCACAGTTGCTGCCTTCCCCGCATATTCAGGATGAGTAAAGAAAACAACAACTGATGTCCATCCAGCTTATCCCAGTTTCAAAAAGGAGTCTCCTGCCAATGGCTGAAGCAAGGGAACACCAGGCAACTGGTGTGTTTGCACTTTGTTGGTATGACCAGGAAATTTTGGAATTGCATGGGTCAGCTAAGCATGAGCTAAAGACACTCATGTTTAGACCAGAAGCAGCCAAGAACAGGGCTTACAGCCAGGCTGACACAGCTGCCTCTCTACCACTTGAAAACTAAACAGCAAGACTTGTTTGCAAGCAGAGCAGCTGAAGAATGCAAACAGAAATAGTTTCCATTCTTCCTTAGAAAACCTACCAAATTTAAAAGGATTATTTTGCATGAGTGTGGGAAAACCACATTATATGCTGGTTATTGGTTTTGGAAACCACCTAATTTCAGCAGAGACTTTAACATTAGCAGGGAACTTAAGTTACACAGATTTGTACTGAGAGTAGCTTACACAGCTTTTCTGTATCTTCTCAAGAGTTCAAGTTATTTAATTATAAACTTCCACCTTACAAAGCATTATCAAGAAGAGTTTTTTTCCCTGTTGAACTTCAAAAAGTTTACATATGGCATGATGCCATTTATAGATGGCACTATGTAAAAGCACACCTCTTTAAGAGAACAATTTTTGTGGCAGTACAGAATATCAGAGATTTGATACAAAAGCACAAAACACAGATCTACAATTTTAAAAATTACTACAAATCCTATCCTTACAGTGGTCAGTACAAGTTCCTAGATGAGATAGGGAAAAAAAAATCTATATTTACCAAGTAGAATATGATGTACAAAGATATGCATATCCACAGAATCTGAACAAGAGGATAAACATCAGTGGGAGGGAAGAGCAAACACAATTCATTTAATTTAGACCCTCAAAAGGAAATTCTACCCAACTCTGATAATAAATAAAACCTTTATCACTGATCAATACTTTTTTTTCCCTCATTGATTTCACTACAATCAAATTTTTATCTCTGAACTGAATCACTGTGAACCTCTTCTCAGGTGCTAACCCTCTGCCACCACCCCTTCCAAAGAAAAAATCCCTATATAATAGTACTGAAATGGCTGTAGATTAGGTGTCCTAAGGAACACATGGAAATACCAGCAAAAACTGAATTGTACTCGTGAATACATTTTTTACAAAAAGTTCCAGTTCCTTAGAAGACTAATCTTTCTGCTTTTCCATACATAAACTCATGAGACAGGCTCCTCTGGTTCCAGGGTTAATTGGCTATTTGGATGTGCACACAGCAAACTCCCAACACCCTCAGAAACAAGAAAATGACAGTATCTATTTTATTTCATACTGATCTGTATTCAGAAATAAAGAGAAGGAAACAATATACAATAATTTATTTTTATGAATGTCAGGAGTGACAGTGCACTTTAATTTTGTATCCACCTCAAATTATATCTGAGCCAAATATTTCATTTTAAGAGTCCTGTTAAATCTCTTCAAAGGCCTTGTTTTATGTGTTCATGAAATAACTCACTATTTTTTAGCTTTCAGGAATGGTAATTGCTGTAAATCTCGTAAATTAGCATGAGTAGTACCAGCAAGACACTCTGTTAAAATTCATCTACATTGTTGCTGGAATATTTATTAGGTACTAAAATATTTAAAGGAAACCTACAACTACTACAATTCAAATTACATTTTACCTAAGAAAGCCCCTCTTACAGCACTTTGTATTAATGTTTTGTCACTGTATAAGAAAGCATCTAATCCAACTCCTAATCTTCAGTGGAAAGATTTCTTTTCATTAGATGGCTGAATGAAACCATTACATTAACTGGATATTCCCTATTGTGTTTTATCAGTTTGCACAAGTAAATTGCACTGCTCATTGTAGTAACTGACATCCTCAACGTTTGCACACACAATAGCAACGTTATCACCATTTATAAACCAGTCAGCTCCTGATGGATTGGCAACCTCCGCAGGCCCTTCAGTGTGGATTTTCTCTGGCTGCTGCAGGAGAGATGACCTCAAATTTTCTCTTTATAATCACCTACTTTCCAGCATCCCCTCTGCATCAGCATCTCCTAACCTGTTCCAGCCCAACTCAGCTGTTATTTAAATTTTTAACATTCCCCTCACTCATTCCTCACCTCTTGCCTTTGCCTCTCGTAGGAGATCATTTGTATTCTCTTCTCCAGCCCATAGTGACAGGACTCAAGGCTTTCAGCTTGTGCTGCATAAACCAAATACCAATTCTTTCTTGTATTTAAAGACATTACTACATAAATGACAACCTCACAAACTGGATTTTTTTTTTCTCCCTTTAGGAAAAAGGGGCTTGAGAAAAGAGCTGCAGATACAGACACGTCCTCTTCTGTTGTTTCTTCCAAATAAATGTATGGCTTAGGAAAGGGACAAAAATAACAGAATTTGGCTTCATGTAAAGAAAACCATCAGCATAATACACACCTGTGTGGCTCTTACCCTATTCTACTTGTTGCTGGTTTAGGAGTAAAACCTACAGAAAACAGTGCTGACTAAACCAACCCAAGTAACAACCAGAGTGGGCAGCAATTCAAACTCACCTCCCAGAGAAACATGAAATTATCTTCTCACATCTTACTAGTGCTAAGAAGATAAGATATAAAAGCATTTTGCAGAAATAAAAAAATCACCACATTGCCCATCTTTTGTGGGAAAAGATTAAAAAAAAACCACACACATATATTTTTAAGAGGCAACATACAGCTGTGTAAGATGTTTCTCTTTCAACTATTTGCACCATCCTTATAGTTTTGGTGTTTGATTAAAAAAACAAAACAAAAACCAAACCAACAAGCCCACAAAACAAATAAAAAACAGAAACCCAGCAACAAAAACTCCACGCAAACAAAACCAAAGCTTGACAGTTTTGATTCTGCAATATACTTACTGGGAAGAGTACCTGTCAAAATGATCTGTCATAATCCATTACTCACAGGGTGTTCCACAGGATCTTTCTACATCCACCCCTGTAGGCACTGAAGGTGGAAGTGTCTTCTCTTCTGGTTGACATGGCTCTGAAGCAGAGACATTTTTACAGACCTTAAAAAATACATCCTCTCTAATTAAAAAAGAACGAAGCCAAACTAAACAAATTCCTGTCATATAACTTTTTTTTCACTTCTTCCCTATAAAGGTAAAAAGAGGACACAAAGCCCTCATTTTGAGATTCTCTGCTCTCTATAACATGGATGCAAAATTTCATTTCAAACAGTAAAACACACTCACCAATAGGGAAGTATTAGCGAGATATTTCAAACATCTTTCCCAGAAACTTCTCCAGCTCCAATTTCAGAAAAGGAATAATAACTTTTTTAGAAGACAGATTCTGACAGGAAGTATCCGAGTTGCTTTCCTGGCTAGTTATGGCCTTTATAGTCATAATCAAAGATAGTACATATATATATGCAGTACCTGTGCATATTTATATACACACCCAACACCACACGTCATTTATCATCCCCTCACATGTAAATAGGAGTTGTTCTGAGTGCTGGATTGACTAACAGTGAAATTTCAGGACAATCCTGGTCCGACTAAAATCAATGCCAAATTGTTATTTTGAAAGTTTGTGGTATTTATAAGTTTCGTATTAGCTCTGTGAGCTCTAACTCTCTGCATAAAGGCTCTACACTTCCCAGTATTCATCACATCTTCCTCCAGCATAAGGTTCTCAGGCAACAAACAAAAATATTCCATATTGAGGGTAAAAAAAAACCTCCAGAAAAAAGCTATTTATTTATTTCTTCATTCATTCTCTGCTGCCCTGTAGTGAGAGTCCAAGTCATACACAGCAGATCTTCTGGTAATTACAGTCTCATGTAAATACTCTCACATGGATTTCCTAATTAATTAAGTCCTCATGGTAAGGGGAATACACTAAATAAGTAGGACACAGCTTTGCTGTCAGACTATCACAACCATCAAAAAACATGTCAATAAGCCTTGCACCATATTAAACAGGATAAGCAAATTCTCCTCCTCCTCTAGAATCAGAGCCAACGACTAGAATGAAGAACAATTCATTATCCTACCTTTAAGTCTACTCAGTTAAATTAAAAAGGCTATAAAAAAAGTCTTTAGGCAAGCAGAAATAGCCAGAAACCACGACATATTGTTTAGAAATACTGTAATAGGAAAATTTTTATTTACTTATTTACAGTTTCTCTGGGAAAGAGAATCGTTGTAATAGGGCAGTTTTTACTCAGGGGAAGGACTAATAGATGTTAGAAATGACACAGAAAAGCACTAAACATCAGCAGAACCCTCTCTGTACCCGTATTTTCTTTAGCACTACTGTGAACAAATCCTGAATAATCTCTGCAACACTCAGGCTGAGACTTGACAAGGCTCACTTCAAAGATTATACAACTACAAGCAAAAGACCAAGAGTAAAAATAAGCTCATTTGTCTTGAAGACCAAAGAGAATAAATTAATATAGACAGAAACTGTTGCTGACCCCTTCAGATCGAAGTTAGAGATTACATTCTGATTTGTCTCGAAAATGCACCTTTCTTTGCTTGCCATAAATTCCAGCAATATTTGAAAAATGCCCCATATTTTTGCTTTATGTTGAATATTACTCTCAAGAAAGGCCTCCTAAGGCTGAATCCACTACAGGACTCTGAGCAAGGGACTTAAAATTTCCTTTAAAATGCAGGGCTATGAAATCTTCTTTGGTGATCAGCAGATCTGAACCAGGCCCAGTTTGAAGAAGATCAACTGCATAATCTTGGCCACATCTTCTGAAAAAAACTGCTAAACTTTTAGAAAACACTTTCATAAAGTCCATAAACTAAATGTGGAAGGTAAAACTGCAGAGATTGTTAGGGGGGACTGTTAACCACAGTTAGCAGAGTGAGATTTCAGAAGAGCAAGGACTTGCACAAAAATATCGTGTGGAAAAATAAATAAATTTAAGAACAACAATAAGGAAACATTTTCATCTTCACATATATGATGCTGGCATGTGTGATATATGATGTATCACATCACCAACACCAGTAAAGCTCTGAACAACATCCAGGACAACAACTTACCTTTTAAATGTTTTACTGAAAGAAGAGAATGACAGATTTGAAAACATATTTATCCTCTCAACAAATATAATAGTCTCAGTAGGAGGCAAAAGAATAAACATCACACAAGGCACAGTAAATACAAGCTGAAAGTGTTTATTATATTGTCACTTCCAATTCAGGAGATTTAACGGATATTTCCTTCCAACATTCATATGCCTTTTAGAGACTATGATGACAGAAGGAAGTGCTACTGTTTTCCTCTTATTTAAGCACCAAATCAGATCCACCAGATGAAAGAAAACATGGGCTTACTTGGGAGGCAAATGCCAGTTTGGGAAGCACTTCAACATATACTGGAGCACCATCAAGTACCACACATTTGTACAACAAACAGCCTCGAGAATCCAACCTGGAATGGCAGCATAGAACACAGGCTGATGCTGTTGATTTTGTGGACATGTCATCCACTCCCCCATAACTTCTTTCACTGGTCCCCTTCTCATTTATCTTTTCCCAAAGATCTTTCCTTGATATATTTGCCTCCATTCCTGGTCCTCTGCTTCCTTTCCACTTTCCTTCCAAAATCACTGTCCATGGATAATGAACTCAAAAGACGGAACTGGAGTTTAAGGAAATCCCAGAAAACTTCAACAGATTAAATGGCTCCAAGTGGTCTGCCAAGAAAGCCTAGAAAGAGACTTCAGATTTAGGGAAAAGAATTATAAATATATATAGAGAGAGATATAGATAATATATATAATATATTTATATATATAATATAATATATATTATGTATATATATTTATAATTCTTTTCCCTAAATTGGAAGTTTCAGTAGGAGACTATATATATTTCATATATATATTAAATACTTCAGATCATATTTACCTGAAAAAGTATTTAAAAAGTTTTATTAGCTGTAGTCAAATAAGACTCAGCAACAACTATTCAGCCATGGGCTTGTCCTTCCAAAGCAAAAGCATCCACTGCAGAAATTCATACTGCAGCTGCCAAGGCTCTGCTCCCCACCCTGAGGAACCACAAGAGATCAAATGCTACCAAAACAGTAGGAATGGGTGGTTAGAATGGACCATAAATGTGCTCAATTTGGTGCAATTTTGAATAAGAATGAAACATTCAGAACCATAAATTCTGATCAAGACAAGCAATAAATAACCTTTGATACCTGATTGCCTTTAGGCAAATGACATTTTTCTGTTTCGTATTTCCAGTACTCCAGTCTGGTTATTTTCAAAGACAAGAACCACTTGCTCTACAGTAACATGACACCCTTGAGCTGGATTAAACATGCTGTATTATTGCAAAATTAGCTATTTTTGCACTTGAATAGTTGAAGCAAAAATTGGCAGTATCATACCGCTCTAGTCAGAAGTCAAGTTTCCAACTGTGAGACGAAATTCCTTGAAGCAATTGAGGATGTGTAGTAGGAAAAAAAAAATCCACTGCTGTTCCCATGTCTACTTGATAATGATTTCCTTACATAAAATGTATTGAATTGCCATTTACAAAATGAACTATTTGAAAGGAGAGATTTGGGCTGCACTGACAAGCTGCAGAAGGTATCACATTCTTTGGAGAAGCTTTGCACACATCTCTTCAAGAAGACAAAGATGAGACATGAGAAAAGGATAACCTTTTGAGCAAGAGAAAATTTTCAAGGTATTTGATAAACACATCAAATATTTGATAAAGTTTGAAGCAACAGAAGATTAAAAATGACAGTAAGTCCACCAAAGATGAATTCCAGAGTGTGTTTCTTCAGGCATTTAAGAGGATTTTTTTTTAATCTCAGGAACAAATATTAAGCCGATAAAAAAGATTTTAGAAAGTGTTCAAGTAAAGCTCTGACTAAGGATTTTGGACTTTCTCTGTTAGGGGACTTGAGAGGAGCCAAACAGAGTGGATGGAGAGCCAAGTTCATTAATTACAAGGCAAGGAGGACAAATTTACATTTTTCTAACACAGGCTGGCTATTTCAGGACCTTATCCTGCAGACCCCCACTACCAAAACTTTACCATATGAACCTAATACAGCACAAAACTCTCCCATGTTGCCTTAAAGCAGACAAAACATATACTGTGGGTTAATAAAAAGACATCCTATTTTAGGAGGAGAAGGACAACACGCACACAGAACATTCCAGGCAACTTGTCCACTATCAAAATGTAGCCTGTGCTCCACAAAATCATTTGGACACGTCACAGAAACATATCCACTGCCAAAAGGTGTGAAAAATAACTCACTTGAGATTCCCATTAGGAAAAATACCTGTTATTCAGGTCTTGGGCTGCTTTTGCAGCTTGGCACAAACTTTGTGGTGGATACTTAGGAACCTATGGCTAGGCAACAGCCAAAAACACTTTGAAAACACCACTCTACCAAATAAACTCAGTGCAGCATCTTCTGCTCATCTCACTATGAAAAGCTGTATCACTGAGGTAATTCTTCATGGCCACCTTATTCTTTTGGCTGGTAAGACTTGACTCCAGACTTCCAGGCACAATGACCCTGTTAGTGCCTGTAATGAAGATGAATGTGAGCCATTGTCACCAACACTTCAAGTCCACATTTAAAGTTAAGCAGCCTGAATTACATGGAAAATCCATAAGCAAGTCCAAGACTAAATTCACTGCCCCCTCAGCACCCCTGACTGCTGACCAGACAGCCAGTTCTCAGACAAAAAGTCTATGTTCCTTTGGCAAACCTTAGCTCTTTGCTGACTTCACAAACAAAGGTGATCATGTTGATGCACCATGAATATAAAATAGAGCCCACCAGCATATTTCACATTCAACATTCTGGACAGTTAATATTTCACAGTAATGATCATTGATAGGTGACACATCCAACTCAACCAGCATGTTACAAAAATATTCTGAAAAACTGGGTTTAGAGGAGAAACTGGAGGAACTGGCAAGTCATGAGTAAATAAATCAGCTGGACTGAAGTGGGGTGCTATTAATGAACCAAAATATGGTAAGAAATGTGCATAGCTTAATGTGATATTTTTAAAGGAGGGTGAAATGCTACCTCAGTTCCCTCAGGACCCGTGGGTGCACCTTATGAGGTCCCATGAACTTCTGTCTTCTGATAACAAATAAACAAGAAAAATCAGAGTAATACTTGCTTAACAGCTGAACAATCAACTACAATTAGAGAGAGAAAGTAATAATAACTGTGTCTTGAGGGGTCTTTTTTTGCCCCTTGCACATTTTTCAACCACATATGGTCCTGTTGGTGGAGAAACCAATAAGACTTCAAAAGCCCCTCATTAAAATTAAAGCAAAATATTTTATTTTATAAGAAAAACCCTTTTTAAACTACAACAAAAGAAGAACAAATAAGGCAGGAGAAATAAGGGCAGTTTCTGCTTTTAGTACCATGTAAATTGAGTATTGCACCTGCAAGTAAATTTTGGGAAATACGGTGATTCCACTGCTCACAGATATTCCCACACACAAAAGAGCTTCTCCAAGCACAAGCTTTAGCAACCAAGCAAAGACTGTTACAATGAGACAGTTCAAAATGCAAGTAATTATAACACTGCTTACTGTAATTATAAGCCAAGTATGTTTTGGTGTCTGTGATCAAAACATGGAGCTTTACATACTCCATTACAGAGAACGACATGAAGAAAAAAATAAGTAATGCAAAGCAGCTCTAACTCACTGTGCAAGTGTTGTTTTGTCCTGAAGCCTCTAGAATAGGTTTTGTACAACAAACCTTCCATTATACATTTTACACGGATTTTTGGCAGATTTAATTAACACTGCAAAAGATTAATGAAAAAAAAAAAATCCCATCAGGGTAAAATATTATTGTCAGACACTTATTTCAGCTGCTGAAACGTGGGGGTTTTTTTATGTACAAATGAGACTTTGCACTCATATGGAATCATTTATATGAAGCTGCAATTTCTGAGCTATTTTGCACCAGGTGGAAATAAATTTCTGCAGGTACATGGCCAAAACACTAATTTTGTCGCTCTGCTCTCATGAGTAACATTCAAATTTATAAATTTGTGCTTGACTTTTGGTATGACCTGTGTTTACACTACAGTATTTACACGTGACTAACCCATCTAGTAAGCAAGAACATGGCAGAGAGGTGTGTGCAGCACTTTCATAATGGCATTAAAGTATGAATCACACAGGTTAAAGCCTAAAAATGTTATACAGTTTCAAAGACAAGATAAGATGCATTTGTGGAGCAGTGGTTGACCAAAAGACCAGGTCAGGGAGATACTTGGATATAAAGATATCACAGGACAAAAATAAATTTCCAATTATTTTATCCTCCTTTTTGCAACATCACTGTATACTGAAATCTGCACCATGTTTTAATACCTGCCTTGTCTTGAATATCATCAAGGAGGACCCTGGGAAATAAAATTAATAAATGCACTAGGCTTCAGAAGCGTGGGTCTTGGGAAAAAAAAATAAAAATATTTATTTCATGTAATAAACCCTCCAAGCCCCAGTCCCAAGTAATATACATGTATTCATTCACACGAGCTCTTTTTGCCAACACAAATTGAGGCTTCTGCCAAGAAAAGCAAAAATTTTGTGCCTCCATTTCCACTCTTTTTAATGCCACAACTGCTTCTCACCTTTCTGTGTGCCAGTGTAGGACGTGGTGGCGCTGCAGAGTGAACTGGACCTGTGAAATGACCCGCAGCTGGGGGGAGGGAAGTATCCTTTGGATGATGCCCTGTAAAAATTATTCTCAGTGTGTATTTACACTCAGAAGTCACTCAGTTTCACACCTTCAGGAAGTTCATTCTCCTGGAATCACGGGAAGTACCTTCTGCAAGCTAAAGTTCTTTCAAAGTTATAATACCTGTATTGTCTCGTTTTCAAGGTTTTCAGCTTTTATTTGTGGTAAATACGGGTGCTTCACACACCAACACTTCTTTCTGCAGCTCAAGCCTCGCCCCCCAGTGTTAATTTTAATACTGTTCTCTATTTGACATTTGTTACATTCTTTTTACATTTCAGAATACTTATTTTATGGAAGAAAAAAAACAACAACAAAAAACAAAACAACAAAACAAACCCAACAATCACACAGGAGACAAGCCAAATTACTCTTATGAAACACAATACTTCTACAATTGTCAAATTAGACCAGAACTGACAAATAACTCTATCAGAGACATTTATGTTAACCTACAGTTTTGCCAAAAAAACTGGCATTAATATCCGTTGTACAACGTGCCTCTTGCAGCTCTTATTCAGCCTTTCCCTTTCATTAATTAGCATTTAACAACTGCTTAATCTTGGGGTTAATACCTGACCTTCTGTCAGGAGAAGAAGAGCTACACAGAATAACTTACTGTGCTAAAAAAATATAGAGGATAATTTCTGGGAGGAAAAAAAAAACCAACAACATCCTGTCAAGTCCAATGGTTGTTTTGCCTCCTGATTTTATGCTGTTAACTGAACTTAAATCATATATAATTTCAGTATGTAACTACAGATGTTTCCCTCACACATTAAAGAAGATTTAAAAAGTCAGCACAACTTTTATTTTGTATCTCAGTGACTGGCAGCTCTGAGATGCACAGCCCTGCGTGTGGCCCTGTTTTATTTTGTAAAATGTACTCTTTAAATATAAAAAAACCCCTCCTGCTAATTCTTGCTTTTGCATCCTTTGCTTCGAGTTTTGCTCTCAAAGTGATCTCTAAAAATTATTCCTCACTGCTCCCCACGGTTCTGTTTTCCAAAACAGATTTTGTAAATAAGAATTAATTCAGACACACTTCTCAGAGCTCTTTCAGTCTGCTTTTATTAATGTGTTACATTGGTGAGCATAAAAATCACGGTTTTCTATACTTCCACAAACAGCACAACACTATGCAGAAAAACCAAGGAAAAATATGTTTAAAAAAAAAGCCCAACAACAGAGCTTGTCTTTAAAATACTGCATGTATTTTATATTTTTCATTTATTTCTACATTCCACTCTGTGGGATTTTATTATTCCTTTGACAAACACCAAGTGCTGAGGGTGGGGCGTCCTTTTACCTTCATGTTGTCCAACTTTGACGTGTTAAGTGGGCCAAAACACACTCATTGAAGTCAGTGACACTGTATAAACCACAAGCATCCATCCATCCTGGAAAGCATGGAACAACAGGACAAGAGAGAAAGAATTCAGACTAAAATAGAGTAGGGTACATGGGATATTGGGAAGGAATCGTTCCCTGTGGTGGTGGGGAGGCCCTGGCGCAGGGTGCCCAGAGAAGCTGCGGCTGCCCCATCCCTGGAAGTGTCCAAGGCCGGGTTACAGCAACCTCGGATAGTGGGTGGTGCCCCTGCCCATGGCGAGGGGGGATGACACGCTCTGTAAGGTCCCAGCCAAACCATTCTGTGACTCTTACTTCTCGCGCATTTAACGAGGCGGTCCAGCTCCGCCTCACGCCCCAGACCCCGCCCGCCATTTCCCCACCGCNNNNATGCCCCGCCACTCTTCCCACCCACCCCTCTCCAGTTCCGGTTCCGGTTCCCCCTCAGCCTCCTCCGCGGTGCCCGAAGGTCGCGCAGGGCGGACGGTCCGCCGCCTCCTCCCCTCGGCATCATGTTCTCCGCCGGCCTCCGCCGCTTCACCACCTCCGCCCTCCGCCGCGGCCACTATGAGGATGGACCCGGGAAGGTAGGCAGGGGCGTCCCGGCTCGCTGAAGGTCGCGGTGGGGGATTGTGAGGGGATGGGTGATGGCCGCCCTGCGCCCAGCGGTGGTGACGTGCAGGAGATGGTGCAGATGATGAGCATTGCGGTATGAGCGGCAACGATGATACTGTAAACGCTTTCTGATGTACCTCATGCCCAGCGTGTTACCTCGGTTTTTACGTGCCTGAGGGACGCGAGGGAAATCTTCACGGCAGGGGGTAATTTAACCCCGAAACGCTGGGGAGGCGCTGGGATGTGTGTCCTCAGGGGTGATTGTTTTGGGCTGGTTGAGGCCCGGAGGAAAGTGGCCCCGCTTTGGGATGGAGGGAGAGGGGAAGGGGGTCAAATTCACCTCCAGGGGGCACATCCGAGCTGTAATCAGAGAGTGTTAAGGGCTGGAAAAGACCTTAAAGCCCATCCAGTCCCACCCCCTGCCCTGGGCAGGGACACCTCCCACTATCCCAGGCGGCTCCAACCTGGCCTTGGGCACTTCCAGGGATGGGGCAGCCACAGCTTCTCTGGGCACCCTGTGCCAGGGCCTGCCCACCCTCACAGGGAAGGGATTTTTCCCAATATCCAGCCTTAGTTTCCTCTCTTTTACTTTGAAGCCATTTCCCCTTGCGCTGTCACTGCAGCTCCTGATGAAGAGCTTGCCTGCAGCTTCCCTGCAGGTGCCTTTCAGAGGTTGGAAGGTTATTTATTATCTCAAATGCTATGGATTTCTTTTTTTTATTTCCTGGCAAAGAACGGGACCCACTGCTTTGAGGCTGCATGTTTATTTCTCCATGGGGGCTCTGCCTGTTGGAGCCCTGAGCATCTGGCTTTTCTTTGAGCCTGTGGAAAGCCAAAATGACTGCACTGATTCCCTTTTCTCCTCCAGAACCTCCCCTTCTCTGTGGAGAACAAGTGGCGGCTGCTGGTGCTGATGTGCGGGTTCTTTGGGAGTGGGTTTGCTGCCCCTTTCTTCATCGTCAGGCACCAGCTCCTGAAGAAGTGAAGAGCCCCAGGGCTGTGGCTGCAGTCACCGGGTAACTGATGGCTTGGATTTCACGGGGAGGATTCCAACCTTTGGCAATTGTCAGCTCACGGGGGGGGGGCTTGGGGTTTGCAGCTGAGTAACCACAAATCGCCAGCAGGTGTGAGTTGGTGCTGGCTGGTGGACTTTGCCTCCCCCAGAGGCCACTCCCCCCTGGTTGCAGCCTCTCTGTCACCAGGAACACTCTGCTTCCTCTTCTCCTTTGAGGAAAATGCCTGGCACGTGTGATGTGACAAAGCAGGATGAGCCACTGTGATGCTGTAAACGCTTTCTGATGTGCCAGGCAGGGCTCAGGGGAGGACAAGGCTGCTGGAAACCCTTCAGCCCTGTCAGAGCAGTCACACCATCCATGCCAAACTCCACGTGAGAACAAGGTCGTGAGCAGGAATTAATTGGTGCTGGGTGATGATCCTTGCAAAGGAAGCTTCAGACTGTGTAAGCACGTAGCTCCCAGTTGAAAGCTACTTCAGTTTTGTCTTAATCCCATTCCACCTTGGTAATGCTTGGGATTGTCAGTTCTGTAATCTGAGAGACAGTAAATATTTTTGAGAGGCTGGAATGGCCCAGGTACTTCCTGGGTGGAAATCACAGTCCTCACTGGAATCTGATAATGGGAACAAATTCGAGTAATCTGTGTGATTCCTTTGTCAGTTTGGTGGTTTTGACTCCCTGGACTGAAGAGAAAAACTAAATCAGCAGATTTGTGCTGAGCTTGAGCAGTAAGAACTGTATGATTTCATGTCAGTCAAGACCTCTGCTGCAAATCCAGGTGGTGGATGAAGCCAAGCCCACCAAAAATACCAACTAAAGTATAGGTTTATAAATTTTTCTGTGGTCAGAGATAACACAGAGCTCTTAAATTTGTTTGCTTTCTTTTTTTTTTTTGCAGCGTTGAAGTCTTCTACCCATCCTCTTCCAATGGGAAAAGGAAAGCTGCTGTCCATGCTGGATGTGTCTAAATAAAATATTAAATCTGGAGGCTTTGGACTTTGTAATTTGTGAGACTCCTGAAGTGTTTTGGCATCTGCTGTGTGCCAAGACCTTCACATTGCAATGTGCTGCCATTCAGTTAAACACTAATTGTCATTGTGTCTAAAAAACTCACTTGCTGTCTCTTACTGTCTTTTGCTGAACCTGTGCTTGTGGTGTGCTGTTACTAATGAATCTTTTCATTTGCAGGGGAATTTTGATACAATTTTGCAGTCGGCTCAAGGTTTCTTGAGTGCAGGTGGCATAGCATTACTGGTTTTGATCTGTGCGGTTCAACCATGCTTACCCATTTCACTGCTGCTCCCCTAATTGGTTAACCTGTGGCTTACCCATTTTATGGTTTATTGTTTTAAATCCTGCAAGGTTTTTGTTTGTTTATTGGCTGCTATGTTAGTGAGATGAAGAATCTCAGGTACATTTTTTCTCAGCTGACTGTCTCATTTAGGAATTGTATTCTCTAAACACATTCCCACCACAGATATTACCATGGAAATACCCAGCCCTCAGTGATTCCAGAGGCAGAATTGTCACTATAAATGCGTAAGAACAAACCTATATTTGATGGCAATAAGTGGAATAGATCAAATTCATTAAAACCCAGGGGCTGCAGAATTAAGTTGTGTAAAGCACGGTGTGTTCCATCACACTCGGCTCTGTGGTAGTCTGAGTGCCAATGAAACTTATTTCTAAAACAGCCTTTCTGGGTTCCCTTTAGGGCACCTTGACTTGGCAGGAGATAAATCAATTGAAAAAAACAAGAGGTAGGAAAACAAATCCCTTCCAGGCTTGACATTGAAGGCAAAAAGCAACATGTAAGTGCTGCTTCTCTGTCATCAAAATTGTGTGGAGGAAACAAGGCAGTGGTTAAAGGACTCCTGGGAAATAACACATCTGTGTCACTGAGTGGGTTTTTTGCTTGCTGGATGCCAATTTTAAGCAAAATCATTAATAGTGTCTGATTTTATTTTTTTTCTGGCTTCCTTGTTCAAATTTTCCCCTTTGTGAATTTTGTTTTGGCACAAAGTCATTTCACTTTGCTTCCAGAGAGCTTCACACTTTATACCATGTTAAGGGTGTTGGGTGTAGTCTTCGAGCAGTTTTTCCACTAAATCTGTGCAGACATGAGTTGGGTGTCCTTGCATTTTGATATTTGGAATGTTTTCAGTTTGGGGATCTCTCCATTTTACTCTGGCACGTTAATTGGTTCCAGAGGGACAGGTCTGGAAGGACTTGAGTTCAGTTGCTTAGAATGGGGTAATACTTTGATTTGGTGAAAAGTAACACATTATTTTTCAAATCAATCCTGGAATTTCTGCTCAGCAACTTAATTGACAGTTTTCAGAAAGTGATGGGAATTTGACTTTTTTTTTCCCCCTCATGGAGAAGGGACCTGGATTCAATGGAAAGCTAAATGGAACTGGTAAGGAGAGAGGAAAGAAAATGAAAAGGAAATTGATTAATCTGTTTTATGATGAAGAAAATAAAGTTGGATATACAATCTGGCTGTCCAGTGCTATAAAAATATTCCTGCCCGTTCTCAGTGGAGAACATTAAACAGCCATAAGAAATTGTTTGTAATGAGGGGTTTAATGTGTGAGAAAACATAGTGGAGCAAAATAGAGGAGTCTGGATTGCTTAACTGGAAATTGGAATGTGTGTCAGAGGAACACAACACGTTAATTTATTGTTGCAGGTATTGTAACTACATGTTCAATTATCACAACAATACACAGGTTGAAAAATAGGAAGAGTGGTGGTGTAAGCTTAGGATATATGGCATTGGAAAAGCAGACTCGAATACCATGGGCTGGTTTATGGTAGATCCACATGAAGAGACAGTGAGACCCTCTGAACAGATGGGGTCTGGTGCAATTAATCATTGTTTTCAATTAAGTAAAACAAAGGTAGAATTTCCCCTCCTCTGACCAGCTCCCCAGCCAGCTTCTGTTTGCACTGATTGCAGTGAGAAGATAAATGTTAGCTGCTCTCTAGGATGATAAGCTCAGTAAGTTTGACTTGCATTTAAATGAGTTTAGAATAATACTATTTGCTGGAATTAATGTGACCTACTCTTCCAGTCTCTGTTTTGGTATTCCATGAATAATAATTAAATTCTTTTCCATGGCTATGCAGCCTTTACCCATTAGCTGTGTGGAGCATGCAGCTCTCTGAAAAATGTCAGTGTGTATAAATAGTGCTGCTGAGAACCCAACTGAGCCACAGCCAGCAACAAAACTTATGTGGCTGGTGGGGAAAAAAAAAAAAAAGGGGGGGGTGTGTAAAAATCACACATAAAAATTATGACAGGTGGTGGAAGGACAGGAGAGGGGAGAGTCTAATCTGTCTGAGGTTTTGTTTCTAGAATTGTGGTTGCACCGTCAAAATACAAAACTCTTGAAGGCTTTAAAGCTTTAAGAGGTTAAAAAAATAAAAAGTGGAGCCAAGTCCATAATTCTGGTCTAAATGTAGTTTTGTAAAGGCAAGAAGAAAGATCTCTTCCTCAAGGAATGGCAAACCCGCTGGCCACCAGCCAGCACTGATATTTATTGGTAATAAGTGGGACAGATAAGATTTGGGGCTTTGCAGTTCACCAAAGCTGTTGCCTGAAGAGCGGCAGAATGGACTGTAAACATAAATATGTGGGTCATTCATATAAACGAGCAATTCTGTTTGCATGTGGCCCTGAGCCATCCAGGCAACTGAAAGCTGAAGATTTGCCTCCCTAAAGAAGATCCATCTCTGTAATTCCTTGTCTGGCAGGTGTTTTCTGACAGCCTGAAGCTTTGCTGCCTCTCCTACCCGTTTGTTTTCCCAGACATGATGCTGCCCTCTGAATCCAACACAGCAGAGATTTGTTTTCTGCCAAACAACAGGAGTTGAGTTGTTAACTCACTATTAACCCACTGTAAGGAGCTGTAAGTGCCTCTTCATAGCTCAGCTGGGAGCATTTTGGTGCTGGTTATGAAGTTGGGTGTGGAGGGGCTGGGGCTTTTTTGGAGGGGTCAGAGGGGAAGGATGGCAACCTTTAAATGATGATGGTTTTATCATGTTTTGAAGTGGCAGCACAAAGGGAGAGGTATTCTGCAAAAAGTACAGTAGAAACTGCATCATTTCATTTGAACCCAGCCAAAGTGCCTCTGCCCAGTACAAAACCCAAAAGGAGAGTGTGGGCACTGGCAGCTTGTCTGCAGGACAATTAACTACCCGAAGGTGTGACTTCAAAGCTCCCCAAATTTTATTTCATTCTCGGTTTTACACTCCTTTGAAGTTAAAGCAACACCGTAGCAGTTCAATTGGAATTTACCTCTGAAACCAAAACTGTGTAAAACAATTTCCCAGCTCCACTAATCCTAAGTAGGTCAGCAAAAACTTAGCTCCTGCTGCTTTAGGCAGGTCACTTTCCAAGTAGTTAATTCAAGTTGGTTTTCCTGAGGTCTGCTGCATAGGCAGCCCCAAGAGTGAGAAGTGCAAAGCCCAGAAAACCAAGCAGAGCTTCAGTACAAAGTCAGGGCTTATATCCTTTTGGTTTTGTGGGGTGCTGGGTGCCACTAACTCTGCTTCACTCTTCATTTTATTACAGAAAGCCCATAAATTGATAGCCTAATTTCATGTGAGACAAGACTTGACTTTCAGCACTTGCTCTGGTAAATGTTTTAATATGGTTGTATGCAATTATTTATTTACTACCAATTTCATTTATTAGACTACAAATTCAGGTCCTTTCTCTCTTAGTAAAATGCCCCAACCATCCCTCCCATGCAGTGAACAACCCTGGAAAAGCAGAATAGCTCAGTGGGTGATGCTGAGAGTATACCCTACCCAGTGCTCCTCAAACTGTGCATTAAAAGCCACCACAGATGACCTGAAACATGATCTGGGCCTCTCATATCCTGCACAAAAGCTCTCCTGGGTGCAAGGTGACCACATACTACTACTTCTTTCTCCAGCTAAATTTAGATACCACTCCAGCAGCCACTAAATCAGGTCATGCAGGAGAGAAAATAACCACAGGTCCTGCTTTTGAAAATACCATTATTGCCAGATAAATGCTCTATATAAAAAGTTTTCTCTGAAATTATAGGAGTGGAAAAAGACAATGTGTCATCAGGGACTGAAAAGAGTAAATTCTTGTACCTCCATAGCAATTTTCAGATGAGGTTGCTGACTGAAACATTTAGTCTCCCTTAGAAATCAATGACCTTTGAAAAATTAGTGACCAAACAGAAATAGAAGACAATTCAAGGTAAGTGTATTGACAAGAGATTAAAAAGCAAGGGTTCAGATTATGTCATTGAAGATGAAATAGTGGAGGGGGGGTGAGCTTCTAGGTGAGAGTTAGAGTGAAGGTTATAATGCAACAAATCCGTTACGATAAACTGCCCACCTGCCAGGTAAAAACAAACAAAAAACCCCCACAAAAAACCCCACCACAACAGAAAAATTCTGTGTGTTTCTCCTCACCACTTCAGTGATTTGAACTGAGCAGTTGCAAACCCTGCCTGGGAGTCAGAGAGCAGCCTTATGGTTTTAGCACCAAAACACTCACCAAACACCATACACATGAAAGGGAGAACAGGTCCTGGTGGCTGTGTGCCAAAGAAATTAATAATTTTTAATTTTCCTAAAGAAACAGAAATCAGGATTCCTATCTACAGTTTAAATTCAAAGTTAGCTGTTCCTGAACTAAGCCTTGTATAACTGCAGGAGGACATTAAAAATAGAACATAGTGGATGTCCCTATCCTGGTTTGTGTCTTCTACAGCATTTATGGTCCAGGGTACTCAGTTCAGAATACCCAACCTCAAATGATTCAGACAGACCAATTCTTCAGACAAAGTCTGCCAACCCACTTTGTGAGCACCAGATCAGTGCAGAGCCTGGGAGGTCATTCTCACACAAACTGGAAACCATTGGGGAAAAGAAAAAACAACAACAAAAAACAAAACAAAATACCTTAAGAAAAAATTCAGCCTGTATACTAAAAAAAGTATGTTGTTGCTTACCCTTACGCCCAAACATTTTCCTTCTCAAATGTTTGTATTATCTCACTAGGCCATTTTGAAAAACTGCAGGTTTTTTATTTCTATCTGTAAGTATCTTATGAAACTTCAACACTGGTCCTGTTAATTATCTACCTGTTTGACAATCACATTCAGCTGCCAACACTTCAAAATTTTCCGGTCTTTTTGAAAAATGCAGAAGTAATTTGAAGACAATTCACTGTCTGGCATTATAATTTCTCTTACTCTTGCAAGATCCCAAAATTTCACTGCTCCCTCCCTTTTCTTCATTATCTTCTGCAAGTTCTTCTGTTGCATTCAGTTTCTTTCTGTCATAAAAAGATTGTAAATTTAGAAAGTATTTAAAACATCCCCCCAAAAAGCCAAAGCTCTATGGTACAGTAGTGTTTTAAAACAAATGTGGTTTTAAGCTAGGAAGGATAACAATGATAACTTGACATAAAACAGACGTTTAGAACAAAAGTATTTAAGTGACCTGGAAAGTTCAGGTTTTCTTTACTGAGTGTTTTTAGGCCTTGTAGAAGATATTTGCATTGTTTAGAATACAGACATATTTAAAAAAAAATGCAAAAGGTGCTGTGGGTTTTATTTTGCCAGGGAAGCTATAAAAAAACAATTGGATATATTCATTTGAGTATTCTTTTGAATATCAAACAGACTGCAAAACTTATGTGGATGTGGTAAAAAAAAAAAAAAACCCTGTGAAAAAAAATTGTGTCAGCTATTTGTCTCACCATTTTATTTAGCTTTATCTCATGCATTTTTTCCTAGTTTTGGATTTTCTTCTTTTCCAATGTATGTGCATGATGGTGTGCAGGTAACAAGAATTTACAGAATTGTCTAAATGCCTGGAGTTGCTCTCTGTTCCACTGGAAAATAGTATTTATTACTTGGGAATGAATATGCACAGAATGAAGAAATTAAAACATTTCCCCTCATGCCTAGCTGTAAAACCTAATTCCTAAAATTTCAGTCTTTGCACAGAACTATCATTTACATAGTGCTGCAATATCTGAATAAATATCGTCTAATTCTTCATTTATTTGCTCAGTTCAAGTGGTCTCATACAAATGTCCAAAGGGCTTCAATCATTTCCATACCTCATTTTCTCAACAGGCAGTGTTTTCACTTCGCTGTAATAAGTGTTACAAGTGGAACAAAATTGAAATGCATGCTCAAACATTTGCCAAAAAATTAGATGTTCTGGGCTGCTGCCAAGGAAAAGGGAAAGAATTCCCTGTCAGCCATCCATCAGCCTACTCTTCCTTCCATTCAAGGAATGTCTAAAGGGAGTAGGATATACTCCTTCATTTGGTGAGTCTTGTAAAATTCAGGAGTACCTAAATTAGGTGCCTGCTCGTATAGTTTTGCACAAATGCTTGATTTCTCTGTAATGTCTGGAAACAACTCGTGAAATGTCTCAGGCTTCCATGAGATACTGGTAGTGCCTAAAACATCACCCCTCAGAAAGGAGTGACCCTTCCACGAAGAAAACAGTCTTTGCTTATGTGTTTTTAAATGCAGATAAACCTATGTGAGACCAACAACCACGGCAAGATTTATTGTACGATGCCCTGCAGTACATAGGCACCATCAGGTAACTTTGCATTCTCTGATGAATAAACAATTGAAGTCATAATTGTTTGTGCATTCCTGAAAATGTCAACAAAATCAAACATCTGTCATGCCAGATAAGGAAACACGGCTCGTTTAATGCACTTAGTGCTCTGCTCAGCCTTGAAAAGGTCACTCTGATTTTAACAAGAAGTTCCTAATTTATTGGCTCCTAGTAAATGACCATGTAGTGACAGTAAAGCTGTGACTGTATTTGGTTACCCTTCAAACGAGCATATTTGATGAAGATAACACATCATATTGAGCACAATCTGTTTCATGTTGCTTTTGGATATACTCTCATCCCTTCAATTATGACCAACTCTAACATAAGATCATTTTTACCAAAGTAACCCTCATAACCCTCAGTCCCATGCCACCAAAATAAGCAGAGCAAGCCAGCATGATCACCTTGAAAGCCATCAGCTTAAGGCAACAATGCACATGGGCAGCATTCACTCCTCTGCCATCTTCAGTAGCAATGAACAAAAATCCATACAGGGCTCAATCGTGGATTGAAACCTCCAGAAACACACAGGTATTGCTCATCTGCCAAGAGCACAGGGCTGAAGACCCTCCTCATTCTGCTTTGGCTGCCCCCATCAGACTTCTTGATCCAGCCCTGAGTCCTGTCAAATACCTGGTGGCAAGTGCTGCTTGCTGTCCTTGCTGACCTGCACCAGAGGGCTTTGGACAGCCCAGGAATGACTCATTTTGCACGGAGCCATTCAGCTGAAAACTCATCTTTTGAAATTGTTCTCAAAATCCTTTGCTTTTCTCCTGTTGGCCTGTACCTAAATAATTACTAATGTCAATGAGAGGGAGATATTTAGGGGTGAAAATTTTACACAGTGTGGCAGAGAGGATTGTGCCTGCTTCTCCAGATGGTGCTGAAACACAGGTACATCCCCTTGGTGGTTCAGCCAATTTTTCACTTGGTGTCTGATATAACCTAACATAAGAATGTAATGCATCGGGTCTCATTCAGCCCTAAAAGCCCTGGCAAACATGTCAATTCTTGGGACTGATGAGCTGGTTCTGTTCCTCCATAAAATAAAAAAAATCTAATCCTGAGAGATACTATTAGGTGGGAGATCAAAATAACCAATGTGTTTCCCCGCCTGTTTGGCAGGTCAGAGTTAGCACAGACGCACAAATATGTTGATCACATCATTGGACAGCTGGTGAGAACTGGTCCAACTCTCTTTCCTCTGTTCTTCTCCCAAGTATTTGACTCCTGAGCCAATTCTGTGAGCTGGCTCCAGAAATTCATTTATAATCCATGGGGGAAATTTGGGATGAGAAAACAATACTCTTAGAAGGGTATGTGTGTGCAGTAAATTCAAATTTGTGGTGCTTTAGAGGTCTAAATTATGGAAGATGTTATACAAAGAAGGAGAAAGGACATGGACTGTTCTTCCTTTCCATTCATTTCTTGTACACTAGAGAGTAACAAGGCCAAGTAAGGATTATGCTACTGGGGTTTTTTTCAACCCAAAAGGATTACAAAACACTTTATGAAGTGTCAGTTTGTTTCATGCCTGCCAGTAATAGGAAATGAGCATTAGAGCCCTCTGTGCAAAGGTTGATCACTGCTCCCCTGTGAGAGGACAAGAGGGCCTGTCCATGCAGTTCATTCCTAGAGGACTCCTGTGGGAAAATGAGATTGAATTTTGGCTGATTGGGTAACCAGGCTTTACACTGTATTGTTAATAGGCTCTGCTGTTGCCTCTTTCACCTGTTTAGAGGTCGGGTTGGCCTGGCAGTGACTTGGGATGACAAATGGCATCAATCCCAATCCCCTCCCCTTCCTCCTCCACCCCACAGCTCTATGTGTTGAGCATGATGCCACAAGGTCTGGGACATCCCTTGGGTCAACTGGGGTCACCTGTCTTGGTTCCCAACTCCTGGTAAAACCCCTGGCCTGTCACTGATGGGGAGGTGGGAGGAGGAGAAACAAATCTGACTCTATGCATCCCAGAACAAAAACATCCCTGTGTTAACAGTGCTGCTGTTCCCAGCACAGATCCAAGGTATGTCCCCATACCAGCTACTATGAAGAAAACTAACCCTACCCCAGCCAAATGCAATGCATTCTGCACCCCTTATTCCATGCCATGTGTGCCATGCCCGGACCACACACTCTCCAGTACATCCTCATCAACCACCACCACCTTCCCATCCTTTGATATAGCACAGAGACCTCCTTCCCTCAATCTGCTTTTGTAAAATGTCCTTAACACGCCCAGAAATGTCCACAAAACCTGCACTGAGCTTGTTTGGTCCATGACTCTGGGCTCCATCTGCTCGGGTCACTGCTGCATTTGCTCCTTGTCTGGCTTGTCCTCTGTTGCTGAGGTGGTTCCTGCTGGAGGAATTCCTGTAAGGTGCCATTCAAACCACGGTTGTGAGAATTTAAAAGCATATCCCTTACAATCCTTTGGGATCTGCTACAGGTGACCCACGAGGGGAGTGTAGGCAACAGCTTAAGTCTCACAATAAATACACTCAGTTTAGGGGAAAAGGTGTTATTTGGTGGTGTGCAACCACCTGCAAGGCAAGAGTCAAATGGCTAAATTTATTAAATTATTTATTAAATTTACAAGGTGCATTGTCCAAATACATTGTGAACTCTTGACCATAAGGCAGAAAGGCATGGGGAGGTATCTAGGAAAGGACTTGTACATAATTCTGTATTTAGTACCTCTATATAATTCTATAATTTCCTATTTTTTATGTTCCTGTGTGTCTTTTGCTGGCTGACCTTAGAGACAGGACAATGCCTTGGGAGAACCTTTGGTCTGATCCAGTAAGGATGTTCCTATGCAACCAGGCAGGAATATTGCCTTAAACAACCTGTCCTTTAGAAGTTTAATCATGTTTCACACCTGGCAAGTGTATGGCTGATCTTGATCATGAAGATATATTTCCCTTTGGTTTGTATTTGGAGTCATAATTAAGTCAATTTTTCCATACTTGGCCATATTGCTATTTCATTTACTTAAGCTGTAATGATTAATTTACTACTCTGTGAAATCTTAATCCTATTGAAGAGTAATGGGCATAGTACACAGTTCAGTTAAGAAACATATTCACCACATAACCTCCATTTAGTAATTCCATTTATTTCAATAAAACTAGCTGGCACATGAAAGGCTCTACAGCAGTCTTTAGCCTTCAGAAAATCATCAAATTTTTAATGCAATAACTGAGAAGATATTTTGACCTCTTCCTGAATGTGTGTTTTTTAAGAAAAGAAAAACGAATCCAAAACAAATCCTGATCATAAAATCTACTCTAAAGAAAGCCACCTACATTTTATTCTTGATCTTATTTTAAAGTACAGTATTATCCTCTTCAAATACACAAAATGTCAGCTTGAAAATGAAGGAAAAGCAGCTTCCACAGTGAACATGATTTCTCTAAAACCCAATAAATTAAAAGCCTATTACTAATGAAGTATTCTCATGTTAATCACATTTGTTCATTACTCCCATACTTCGGGTGATACAAAAGGAGGGACAATTATTGCCCTGTTCACTTTGATTTATTTGGCTCTCTGCCTCCTTACCTAGGTAATGTAAAATAAACTGTGCTACATGGGTCATTTATGATGTGATTTAATAAGATGCTTTTTATTTCTTGTCTGCAGGGAAACACATTACTTTGCAAGTACCTGGCAAAAAAGCAAGACAAACAAAAACCCCAACAAACCAAAACCAAACCACAACCCCACACAACCAAATAACAAAAAAACAAACAAAACAAAACAAAACAAAAACAAAACAAAACAAACCCACACCCAACAATACTTCTCTCACTCCTTTTCTATTTTCATTCAGTAGCCTTCAGCCTACAAGGCAATTTAAAGCAGGTTGTCATAGTGGCAGTGCACTAAAACAGGACTTCAAAACTCACATAAGGAAATGGTGCCTGGATGTCAAAATAAGGAAGGTTGTAACTGCAAACTTGACCAGTTCCTTACTTCCTTTGGGTATTTCTGTGTAAATTTAAGACTTGTTCCTTTTCATTGTCTGAATAGGCTTTGGCTTAGTAGCACATGCTGTCTACAAACAAAATTATAATCATGTAACAGGTACCTGAGAGACACCTGGAGGTAAAAACAAAATGAGCAAGGAAATTGGTTTTCTACAGACACACTCAAACTTACAAAAAACATACAGGAATTTGGGATCCATTTCAATGGCTTTTAGGGTTTTGATGATTCTCTTGTACCCATTCTGTGGGAGTAACATTTAGCTCAACTCTGCAGAGAGCAAAAAGTTAAAGGAGCTGGTATTTCAAAATCCCATGCAGGAATATTCCATATATTGTCAGTGGAAAAGCTGATGCTGATGGAAAACACTGCAGATCTAAGACCACACTTGTTTCCAGAAAAAAAATCCCTGGTTTGTTTTTTTTTTTGTCAATTAAAGTTTTCAGGCATTTTCATTTGAAACAACACTTAACATTTAGCTGGAAAGAGATCCATGAGTGAGAAGAGAAAAAGAAAATACCCACCAAACCAATGATTGCACCTATTTTTATCTGCTTCTAAAAACGAGTAGCAGTCTCCCAGACAGCTTCACGAAGAAATCCTCACACAATTCCATTTTTGGGGTGGCCTGTTTCTTTGTCTGAGTTCGTGGTTCAGACATGTGTATTGCATTTTAGAGGCAGTTTGCTGGCCTACAGTCTCCTTCAAAGCTGAAAGCACAAGTGCAAAATCTTTCACTGCCGCTTGTAAAAATACCCACCCACTAAACAAAAAGCTGGAGACCTGAAATCCAGCATATGCAGTCACCTGAGTTTTAGAAATCTGTCAGCCCAACCACATGAAAGAGAGAGTGTGAAGAGGTAGTGAAGAGTCCCTGTGAGGCTTTTGGGAGGAATTTAACCAACAACACAAAAATTGCAAGTATTGTCAGCCCCTCCTCTAATTTAGATGAGGATGACAGGAGTACACATCATTTTAGCTGTGCTCTATGAGACACCCTTGGATCTCCTAACATTTGATGAGAATAGGTACCATGTTAAAAACTGCTGATGGCTTAAAACCATCTGTGATCTCCCTTTAGGTGAGACTCTGTGTAGCTGTGCTGGTGCAGTTGCATAGACTGTGCTGCACAGATGGCCTTCTACAACAGGAAAGAGAAATTATACCATCATCCTGAGCAGAAATTTCAACTCCGTGCTTACAGTGGTGTTCCTGGATATTTTTTAGTTCAAAAATATGCATGTCTAAGATGCCAAAATGCCTCCAGCTCTGGGATCCAGCACAGGGAGGACATGGAGCTGTTGGAGTGAGTCCAGAGGAGGCACCAGGATGGTCCCAGGGATGGAGCAGCTCTGCTGGGAGGAAAGGCTGGGAGACCTGGGATTGTTCAGCCTGGAAAAGAGAAGACTTTGGGTGACTTGACTGTGACTTGATAGACAGAAACAATTTACAGGGGTCTGGAGTGACAGGACAAGGGGGAATGACTTCCCACTGCCAAAGGGCAGTATTAGATGGAATATTAGGCAAGAATTCAACCCTGTGAGGCTGGGAAGGCTCTGGCACAGGGTGCCCAGAGAAGCTGTGGCTGCCCCATCCCTGGAAGTGTCCAAGGTCAGGTTGGAGCAACCTGGGACAGAGGGAAGTGTCCTGGCTCATGGCAGGAGCTGGAACAAGACGAGGTTTGAGGTCCCTCCCAGCCCAAACCATTTCATGATTCTCTGTTTTTTAGTATACAGGGTAAAGGATTAACTAATTTCCAGTCACAATTGTTTTCTCAGGGGGCAAAGCTATCAAGATGATTTTTGTTTTCTGCTGCTGCAGTGACAATGTCTGATGTTGTATCTTCTGGCACTATTTATGCATGTGAAGTAAAGCACTTATCTAATTGGATGTGAGGGTAGTACATCAATACAGTCACATAATCCATAAACATTTCTCTTTCATAAGCTCTTATCGCATTTCCACTGATTATTTAGGGAAAAAAAAAATAGTGTTATATGACATCCTTCCCCTTATGATTTTTAGCCTTTAAGTGTGGTTAAAATATGCCAAGGAAAGATTTGCAAGAAGAAGTTCCAACTCTGTTTCACAAACTGCAGCTTGCATATTTCTGGTCCAGGTATGGGCCAGTGTCACAGTGTGCCAAGGGCTGCATTTGCCAATCCAACTCATTTGCCATGTTAAATAGCTGAGGCAGCATAGATCACCACTCAAAGAGCAGTTGTGGGCAAGAGTAAGCCAAAACAAAATAAATTTGGGTGTTTTTTTTTAAATGTGGAGGCAAGATATGCTGGAGGTGATCATAGAGCTTCAGAGATTCCATAAAGAAAAATCTATTTATAGATTCAATTTGCTCAAAGAATGTCCATGGAAAACATCTCTTGATACAATCCACCAAGAACCACACTGATTCCTCTGTAAGAAAATGCTTCATTACTCACTGAAATTAGAAAAATTAATTCTCTTAGCTCCAGGGGAGGAATCAGTTCAGTAACTAGTGAATGTGTCGAAGCTGCTCTTACAAAGGCAACAGAAGATGGTGTTTTGTGGTTTTGTTATAGCAAACCTGACTGCAGTAGAAGACCTAAGGGAGCTAAGACAAATGCTTGTAAGAAATTATTTATGGCTGGATTTTGTGTCATCTCTCTCATGCCTGCCACCATAGTTAGGTTTACTTTATTAAAAACATAGGAAACAGCCTTAGTACCTGGTTTAAAAGTTATTACTGTTCTTTCAGAGAATCTAATCTTATCCTGGGCTCCCTGCCGAGCTGTATTACCTAATAACTTTTCCTTCTGCACCTCTTTAAAGACAATGGCATGCCATGTGCACTTCCCTGAAACACTGAGACTTGCTTTTTTTTTGTTTTGTTTTCTATATTTTAACTTAATTTCTATACTTGTCATTAGTCTGGGGCCTCTATCTTACATAAATGCAAAGATCCTGCTTAAAGGTTGTGACAGCACAGGCTGCATGGAGAGCACAACACAACAGAAAGAACGTGCCCTGCTCAGCCGTGAGGATTCACTTTTGTTCATCACAGTGTTGGATTAGGGAACAAGGAGATCTGTCTCAAAACAGCAGAGGCCAGGGCAGTGTGGCAGCACTGGGACAGCCATTAGCAAAACGAGCTTTTTAAAAGGGAGGGGAGAAGATCTGGTAAAAAGCTGAGTGTGAAGTGTGTAATTTAGATGTCAGCGTGTGTCAAAGATATCACTGTCAGACTTGATCTGTTGCCACTGTATGTGAAATTTACCCACAGAGTTTCTCCTCCAGGCAATCAGTAGCCTGCAGTAAGTGCTGGGAGCATATCCAACCACCCTTTTGGAACGAGGCAGTAAAGAGGCTTGGATTTCTGCCTTTACAAAGCCAGGACCTGTGGGGTCTTCACTGCTAGTCTGTTCTCCTCTCGTTTTAGCAAAATGAAAGGAAATACAAACTTTTTCACTGACAATTATACCACTATCTTACTGCTCCAGTAGAAGTCCATAAAAATTAGAATCATCATAACCCCTGATTCACCCAGTTTGACAGAATGAAACAAAGCCAGCTGATGCTCAACAAACAAACCTGTTCAATCCCAGCAAAGATTTCCCCATCTAACTTTTCGTGAGGCTGGATGCAGCTGGGATTAACTGGCAACTAACTGCAGACCTGTTGTCTTCACTGTGTACAGCTGCCAACCAAATTCATACATCCTGCTTTAGCCCAGTGACCAGGTGACTTCTGGAGGTTTCTTTCAGTCCTCTCACTTCTACTGTGACAATGGCTCAGTTCTGCAGTTTGATTATGTGTTTGTTTCCTGATATAGAAATAATAACAGATTCACAGTTAAAAGTCTCTGTCTAAATTATTCCAAAAGCCCATATCAGAAGGAGGTTCTGTAGATACTGTTGAATGTCTGCTTAGACCGAGGTTATAGAGGATGAACCTTCCTGTACTCATTACTCAGCACTCACAGTGATCAAAAAGTCTGTCTATTGTTACAGAAAGTCATAGTTTAAAGTAGAAATACAAAAGAGACATTGGCACTCCTACTAAAACTAAAATTGCATTGTGACATGGGGGGGGCTCACAACCATCCCTCTGTGTTGCTTCCACAGCATCCTTTATTCAACAAGAAAAGTAAACTGTATGAAATGGTTCATTCTGAAAGAAGTTGCAAAGCAGCCATTCCTCTACAGCACAAATGGAAAAATTCATGTATGCACAGACTTATTTATCCATTTTACATGTTTAGGGCCTTTTATTTAAATGCTTAGGATTTAGGCAGCTTACTGTATTATCATTTCCATGTTTATACTTATCAAAATGATCTGATGACCATTGCTGAAAACAGTCTTAAATACAGACATTTTGACTCTAAGTCAGTATAGCAGAACTTTTTGTTGCTTTCAAAAAGCAAACCCTTTTCTCATTAGAGGCAAATCATCTTATTTGGAACAGGTTATTCCAGGCAGGAAGAGGTTGCCCAGAGAAGCTCTGGCTGCCCCATCCTTGGAAGTGTTCAAGGTCAGGTTCGAGCAATCTGGGATAGTGGAAAGGGTCCTTGCCCATGGCAGGGGGTGGATCTGGTTGATCTTTAAAGGCTCCTTCCAACCCAAACCTTTCTATGATTTTATGATTCTATGATTTCCCTTATAAAAACAAGCACATTTCCCAGTCAGTTTGACCTTCCTTTTTTTAGCACCACTAAAATCACAAGAAACCTGGCTATGAAGAGAATCATGTCACACTCTATTATCTTCATATAACACAAAGCAGAGAAGAGATTGAACAACCTGTGTGGTTGATCCCTGCATTTGATGGAGTAGGGATGAACAAGATGTAGTAGATCAAATAAAGATCAAATGAAGTTTGACCCTTTTTTTAAGCAAAAAAAAAAACTGTGTCCAGAGAAGGACAAGGATGGTGAAAGGGCTGGAGCACAAGCCCTGTGAGGAGCAGCTGAGGGAGCTGGGGTTGTTCAGCCTGGAGAAGAGGAGGCTCAGGGGTGACCTTATTGCTGTCTGTAACTCCCTGAAAGGAGGTTGTAGTCAGGCGGGGGTCGGTCTCTTCTCTCAGAGCCCCAGTGACAAAAGGAGAGGACACAGTCCTGGGCTGCGTCAGGGGAGGTTTAGGCTGGATATTGGGAAAAACTCGTTCACAGGGAGAGTGATCTCCCATTGGAATGGGCTGCCCAGGGAGGTGGTAGAGTCACCGTCCCCTGATGTTTTGGAGGCAAGGTTGCATGATGTACTTAGTGACATGGTTTAGATGTCGGGATGGTGTTGGGTAGGTTGGTAGGTTAGGTCACACGTTGGGCTTGATGACCTCTACGGTCTTTTCCAAGCTTGTTAATTCTGTGTGTGTAGTAAATTTTGTGAGGCATGGGGAGCTTATATTGAGCTTCAGTAACATATCAGTATGATTTTGTGTTGGCTTCTTCCACTCAAGTGCTGGATTACTCCTGTTAGCAGAATACAAAAAATACTATGAGTTGAAAATCCATTGTGGAGGAGATGACTTGTCGCTGGATCAACATTCAGATTTTCTTGATTAATATAATGGAAATATCCCATGACAGAGAGTCTGCTTGTCTCTAGGCTAAGATGAAATCTAATTCTCAGAGTTTGTCAGCAAGAGCTGAAGATCTGACTGATGTAACCTGACTGAGAGATAGAAGTTCCTTTCAAACTAACACTCATAAAATTGATCCAATTGCATCTTTACAGCATTTTTAATTCAATCAAATAATAACCCACCAAAAGATTGCAGGAAACTCATCTTGCTGATGAAATGGGGTAACTTTCATCTCTGAGGAAGAGAAAAAAAATATTTCCCATCCCTGTACAAGGTGCTGAACTCCCAAAAGCCTCACACCTGTTGAGATCACATTTATATTACTTTCCTCAGAAGGAAAAGAGAAGCTTCATCTTAAACTCACTACAGAGCAGTGAGAATTTAGCATAAGTGAATACTGAGCAGAAGGGATTTGTCCTTTCTTTGGTACACTAAGTGCTCTGCAAGTCTCATAAATAATTTTTAAAGCTACCTACTGTGATAAAATATGCAGCCAGACTGTGACTGGAATAGTGTGAGAAACTGATACTGGGAGTTCTGTGTCTTACAACACATTTTCATTCTCTCTCCTGACATCTTCCCACCTCGCTTCTAATTCCCATGAAAAATTTGGAATCAGTTTGTTGTGTAACATCCATCAGGCAGTTTACAATATTATTACCTGCAGGGTGGCTGTGTTTAAATTAACATACTAAACACCCTGTGTTCTGACAGAGAGTGATGTGCTCCTTTTCTCTGAGAACACTAAAACAGTGAACTTCACCATCTTATCTGGGATGGTGTTGGGATGGATTTTTGGGTTTGTTTGGGATGGTTTCTGATTAATTTTTTGTTTAGTGGGTTGGGTTTTTTTGGTTTGGTTGGAGTTTTTTTATTTTTTTTTAATTTTGGGGTTATTTTTTGGGTGGGGAGGGGATATTTTTGTTTTTTGGGCAAGGGGGAATTTTGTGGAAAGCTACCCTATAATGATAGTCTCTGTGAGATTACGTTTTGACTTTCTTTAATTTTCCAGCAATTTATTATTGACTAGGAAAAAAACCCCAAACAACCTCAAGGTATAAAAACTGGCTGTCTCAGACATACCATTGTGTCAGGTAATATCACCTCTGTAAATATTGCTTGTTTACTGAAAAAATAATGATGGAGTACACATTATCCTGAGAAAACTCAGAGTGCAGAGATTTCCATAACTACAGACTTGGGGGGACATGAATGGAATCCACACGTCTTTCCTGATTAAAATGAGTGAAAAATAGATGGATCAAGGCACCCAACCATGTGCCTATTTCAATTTTCTTGGTAAATAGTGCCCTCTGCAGCATCCCTTCAGCTTCTGCAACGTTTTTAGCACAATACATCCTTTCACTGACCCTTAATGCATCACAGGCAAGGGACATGGTGCCAAAAATACGCAATTCCAGCAAATCTGCACAGCTCCTGTGTTGCTTTGCAGTGTGTGCTGGAGGTATGATGTTTCCCAGGCTGCAGTGAGCACCAAGAAAAGGTTTTCTAGATCTGGGACAGAGACATCATAAGGCAAAAACTAAACACATGTAAAGAAAAAAAAATCCATTACTCATTAAAGCACTTATAACAATGTTAGTTGGAAAACCATTATTACTCCTTCTAGTAGTAATGGCTTGGATTTCTATAATGTCTTACAGCCAAGGGTTTAATTTAATAAGCATTAACTATTTATTCCTGTGGGATTTGTAAAGGTTGTGGTACACATTATTAACACCATTTAGAGTATAATTGATTTTGTTTAAAGTTATTTTGATTTCATTAAGGATTTTTAAAATCTCAGTAATGTGTATCTGTTTAATCCCAAACTCATTTTAAAGGAGACCTTTTAGTAATGACAGCAGCCTCCAGGTCAGACATTTTCTCTTCTGAAATTCTCCCTTGTCTGGTTCAAATCTCCTATTCAAAGACAACTTCTAATCTTTTATGGAGACTTGATAGTGTCTGATTCATAACAGAGTAAACTCAGCCAGTGAATAAAAACGTGCTGGGATTAGAAAAATCTGAGCTAGACAAACATCTGTCAGAAATGGTTTAGCTGTAATTGGGGCCAGAACATTGACTAGGTGACCTCATGAGATCATCTTTGTTTCCAGTCCCATTTTTTATTACTTCATGAAAAACCTCTCTTTTATTGTGTCTGTCAGAGGAGGGGAGAGCTAACCATGTAACCTTGTGTCTTGGAGACATTTCATCCAATGCCCACTCAACTTCAGAAAACATGCCTTAAAATACAGCCACATAATAAATATTATATATTTAATAAATAAACAAACGATTAAAGAAGTTTAATTTTCCCTTTTGGTCAAATCCAGGAAATAAGATATGCAAGGACACCTTCCACTATCCCAGGCTGCCCTGTCCAATCTGACCTTCCAGGGATGGGGCAGCCACAGCTTCTCTGGGCACCCTGGTGCCAGGGCCTCCCCACCCTCACAGCCAAGAATTCCTTCCCAATATCCCATCTAACCCTCCTCTCCATCAGTATAAAGCCATCCACTTTCATTCTGCCATTCCAGGCCCTTGTAAATTGTCTCTCTCCATCTCTCATGTACCTCCTTCAGGCACTGGAAGGCCACAATCAGGACATCCCAAAGCTTCTCCTCTCCAGGCTGAACAATCCCAATTCTCCATGTGTTTTGCAGCCACAACTCAGTTACTACCATTTCTTTACTACAAGAAGGTACTACCCTGTTTTAGAGGAATGTGAATTTGTTCTTACCCTTTCAAGACATGGCTGCTGATGGAGTTTGACTGTTATTGCAGGGACTGATCTCAATCAAGGTAAGTTTTGCTAAAATATCAGGCAGTAACAGAACCCTAAGCCTGACCTGCCTCCAAGCTCTGGCCTGACATAATAATACACCATTTATAATCTACTAGTTCAATATTCTCTCTTGATTAATCAGAGATGGAGTCTTTTTCCTGATGTCCTCTCTAAATATTAAATTCCAAATCACTATAAATCGTTAGAACTACACAAGTCCTCTCTCTTCCCTTCCTGTTCAGCAAAGCTGCAATTATTTTACCCTGCAGGACTGCACCAAATTTTTCTATTTGCTTTGATAATTCATTCACTTGCAAACAGTTCACTAAGTAAGAAATAAAACCTGTTAGATGAAGAAATGTCCCTGAGTTATTCACTCGCCTCTACATGACCAGAACTGTCTATCAGACATTGACTCTGGGAAAAAAATTATTGCAGTAAAATATTCCAAAGTCATTGACATTTCAAGGTGTTTGGTCCCGTAATTCAAGACAGGGTCTTTTCATATATTGAATTTTCAGTCAAGAATATATATTTTTGGAGGGAAAAAAAAAATTAAAAACCATAATTTAAAAAATCCACTGCTTCTGTCATGTGCTAAAAATTTAATTATACTGGTGGTGCAATATCTATGTTGTAGCATGTAATGCAGGTAAAGGTCATGAGAAAGAGGAGCAAGTTGAGCACCAAATGAATTAATGCTTTTCAGACTGTTCTTTCTTTATTCTTTCTAATTCAGTTTAGGCTGGAGCCTACACGCAGACAAAGAAATCATATGGAATCAAATGAACACTTTTTCATATTATATTTGCACATATCAAATACACTTGTCCTTTTGGTAATTTTTTTATGGATAAAATGTATTCATCTTCTCTGAGATTTTTTAGGAATGTCTTTGACTATTCAGATAATTACTTTTTTTCCCCCACCCCAACACAACCATGCTGTAACATTCATACTGAAGATGTCAAACAGCATCACAGGGGGTCTGTAGCATCAAGAAGGTGGATTTTGGAGGTGTTGCTTCAGAATCCAGAGACTCTGCACAGTGCTGGAGTCTCCCTTAGTCATGCAAGGCTCTTTTAAAATTGTTTGGGCTGAGCAAAAGCTGAGAACTCACAGAATGCAAGGTTACCAGAAATCCAATTTATCCTTGATATTTGCTCTCAGTATTTTTAGAGACATAGGAGGAAATTTGCTCTTAACCTTTAGTTTTAATCAATCTTAGCTGTTCTTAAGAAAAGCAGCTAGAAGGAAAATAATAAAATAAACATGAAGCCTGTAGCATGTTTGCCATCAGGTTTTTTGGGGTATTTTTCCTTGCTTCCTGCAATTAATGGCAGCTAAAAAAATAAACCAGGAAAACTGATTGATTTCATACATATTTTTCACAATTTGCCCAAGGAACTCTTTCAGGTTTCTGACCTTTGGAGGAATTATGTTATCCTGTTTGTACAAGTGTGTTGTTTGTATGCCTATACAGTCTTGCTTAGATTTCTTGAAGAGGATTTAAAAAAAAAAAATCATATTATATCGAGTTCAGTTTGTCGTGCAAAGTCAGGGACATGCCCACACAGGTACAATGTTATTGGAAAACAGACTTTGCTGGAAGGGGGACAGGGAGCACAGAGATTTAGGGCTCAGTAGGAAGGTCTTACTGAACATGTTTCAGGAGCATCATTTAATAACATCTTTTTTCTTCCATGCATCTTTTGTCAGCAAATCTGCCCATTTGTCTGGACAAAGAGGAAATTAGATAAATTCTGGACTTCTCTCAGTTTATTGTCATAATATGATGGTTTTATTAATGCCTTTAATAAGTTCTTACTTAGGTGATCTTCACAAATGCTTCATATTCGAGGATTTAATAAAAATGTTCACTTTAACTGTTCAACGTTATTCAAGCAGGATTTTATAGAGACAGTATATGGTTTCATCTTTCAATCTCCTCCTGTGGACACATGGGTAATAAAAGTATATGTATTAGAATTTGTGTTTAATAAGAACCATATATTTGACCAAGGTGAGGCTCTAAGAGCAGACAAGTTCATTTACAGACTTCAAAGGGACCTATAAAAAACCTATTCATGTGCCTTAATTATGCTAGTGCTGAGAGTTGAATTTACCACTTCTTCGTAAATACTACTTAAAACTTAATTTCAGGTGTTCTGCATGGAGTACACTTAAAAATTTAGGTTCACAGAACTTACAGCTTCATATCAATCCAGCCTTCCAATATCCTGCAGTAAAATCTTTGGAGCCCCGATAAAGAGACTGAAAGATGCTTTCTCTTTTTAAAACATAATGAGAACAATAATGAGCAAGTGAGAATGAAAAGTTCTAAGTCTTTTGCAGAGTCCTGTAGCTATGTCTGTAATGTTGATGATAATTCTGGCAACTGCTACTCCTCCAGTTGCACATTACTCCTTCCTTTGTTCTGACAGCTAAATGGATACGGTAGGAGGACCACCTAGCCCTCTAAAGTTATAAAGGAGGCCTCAGATGTAGAGGACACTTTCTGGGGAAAAAAAAATAAATTAAAAAATAAGAAGGAAATATACTTTTCACCCATCTATTTTAAGACCTATCTTACTTTGGTGGCTGAGCAACAAGTTCTGTTCACAGGTTACAGATATCAGAGCATAGTATGTGTGGTTCCAGACAAGTTTTAATCTCCACCTCTTGAAATACATTGGGTTTGGTTTTTTTTCCATTCAGCAGTTGCCATTTTAAGTTGGGTAGGCTGGATAGAAAGTGCAGTTCCTAGGTGGATTACAAGGAAATTAAAAAAGGAAAGTCCTTTGGAGGCTAGGGGGGAAGAGCAGGTGCACTGTCATTTATTAATGACCATTTTTAAGTTTGGAGGGTTTCCTTGTTTGTTTGTTTTTGGGAGATAGACATGTTGATTTAGAAAGCAAATTATAAGGTCTTTTTCAGATTCGAGCCCACAAAAGAATGACTGAATTTACCGACACCTAAATTAAACTCTTTTGAATATGTAAAAATGCACAGAATGCAGAAGAAAGCTTTAAAAGGCAGCAGAGGGCAACTCTTTGCAGTGCTCATACATTCAAAAGTACTGCATTTAATCAGCTGAAGAGATACTGCCACACAGCAGCTCTCACAGTGCTGTGCTGTGCATTGGTGGCTGGAGTGGTGCTGATAACACGCCAGTGTTTTGGCTCCTGCTGAGCACAGCACTGGGACTGTAGTGTCCCTTCCCCGACTGACAGCGGGATTTTGGGAGGGGACACAAGTGGGCCAGCTGACCCAGACTGACCAAAGGAATATTCCAGACCATATGACGTCAGCTCAGGTATAAAGCTGGGGAGAAGCAGGAAGAGGGGGGGGCATGCACAGTCTCCCATGGTGGCTCACCAAGAAGCCCCACTGCTTTGGATGTGGCCGGACATCGCCGCAGATGGGAAGCAGAGATTAGATTAGTGTTTTCCTCTTGCACAGGCTTTGCTTTGCTTTAATTTAACCTCAACCCATCGTTTGCCATCGTATTCTTTTCCCCCTGCCTGACTTTCGGGGGGAAAAAGGGGTTAAAGAGACCGTGGGCACCTGGCGGCCAGCCAAGGGTAACCCATTACACCTGGGGAGATGAAGCAGGGGGTGCTTCAGGGCCATTGTGGCTGCCAGGAGCATTCCCTGCCAGGCTGCCAGCCTCAGGTGACACTGCAGAGTGCTGGATGACACCCTGCAGAGGGTCTTCGCCCGGCTCCAAAAAGCTGATGGTGGTGATCAGTGCTCTGCAGAGGGGGCAGGTTCGTTTCCCTCGCAGCCAGCGCAGGATGCAGCCCTGGCAGAATTGGTGGCCACAGGGCATCGTGGAAGACACATCAACCAGGGCACTGAAGCAGATGGGGGCAGCTCTGCTTCCTCCCCGTGGCCATGTCGGCTCCTTTCAGAAGTGGCCCAGCTCTGCCTGCCCCAATTTATGGAGTGAAGAACAGTGAGGTCACAATCCACCTCCCTGGTGACGTCACAACACACCAGTTGACGTCACCTTCTGTCACCCACTGTGACATCACAATGGGAAAATCACTTGGCACAGCTGTCTGAAGATGTCTCACAATTGAAATTCAGTGCTTAGCTGGTAAAACACTTCCAGGTGCACAGTGGTATTCATCAGAATATCAATACAGTTCCTAGTGGAGACCATGGGCCATCAAAGATAAAATTAATGAGGTCAAAAGATTTAAGGTGGAAGAAGGAAAATTTAAAAGAAACAAACACATCCTGTGTTTAATGAATGTAATACCCAACCTTGTAACACAAGCCAAAATAGCTGTTCAGGCTATGAACAAATGAGCACTACTTACCTCTCAGCATTAACTTCCATTTTACACTGGAACTCACTATTTTGAGAAACAGATTGCACCACTAGGCATAAAATTTGACATAAGAACAGTAAGACAATTTTACTGCAGTAGATTTTACTCTAGCTCATGCTTTTAAATAGACACTTGTGTCCTCTCTCTAATTCCTGTAATCCTTGATTGAGAGCTCACCCAACAGTCCAGGCACTGTTGGAAGCTGTGGGGTTGCTCATCACAAGAACAAAGACACAGTTCTGTGGGACGGTGCAATACAAATTCTTCTCCATACACTTAAAGTCACTCATATTTCTCTTTAAATCATATAGTAACATAGAATATAAATTAGCACATCTACACTAGGGGTTACCTTTTAATTTCATGTGAAGGGTTTGTCCTATGCTACAGGTTCCAGAGTTTGCCCTAATAAAAAATTCCAGGGAAACACATTCTAACCATTTCCCTGTGTGCTTTGTTCAGCTGACAGCACATTTAAAATAATGAAAATGTAACATAGGGCCCTTTTTAAAGCAACAGTAAGAAACACCAGGAGCAGCAGATACAACATCAGGGCAAGGACCCCTTTCTCATCTCCCTGGTTTAGCTAACAACAGCTCCCATACCACAGAGGTCTTTATTATATGGCATGGGGATATTTGATGGTGGAGGGCAATAATCAGCATGTGGCATGGAACTGCATCATCCAGCATCTTATAGTTCAGACACCTCCATGCTTTTGTGCTAATTGGCTCCATCTATTGGTGGTAATTCCTTTCCTTACTAGACTTCCCAAAAGGAAGGTTTTGCAGCAGTCATTACAATCAGTGACCACTGTCACACGAGGATGGGATATGAAAGTGTTTATAACTGGCTTTATACTCTGACACATCGCCAGCTCCTCTGTGTCAGGCTGCCAAAGCCCTTCCCAGCTCCATCCACGGTGCAGCACTCTTTCCTCTCCCCCCACAGCCCATCAGCTGGCCCAGAGCAGCAAAGGGGTTATTTCTTTATGCATGTTATTATTGTTGGGTTATTGTTTGTATTACTGGTTCATGCTTATAGTGGTATACACGCCTCATAGCCCATATATTCAATACATTCTTTTGTTGTCATCTTCTCTATTACATCTCTCGTGACTTAGTGTCCAAACAGGGCTTTGGATTTTTGTTCACACAAAACATTACAGAACTGTTAGATCATTTATGAAGGTAAATCACATCAAAATCTATGACATCATTTTATTTCTTCTCTCATCCTCACTACTTCTCTAAGTTAAAGCCACATTCAGGCAGCATTTCATGTAAAGGCAGCATTTCATTTGCTGAAGATAAAGGTATAACATTAAAACAAATGGTGATGTTACTGCTCTGGAGGTGGGGGGAAAGGTTATACTTGCATAGTCTTTAACAGCTCAAAATGAAACTAAAAAATTGCTTCTTCTCAATCATGACTTTGTTAATTACAGGGGTAAAATGAGACTTTTAGGACCAATGTATTCCTAGTGAACTCCTGTTACTGCACTGCACCACACTAGTTACTAATATGACATTTCAAAATTTGTCAGGTGTCCAGTAATAAATTCACTCACAAAAGCAGCAGAAAGTCTCAAACATTATTAGCAGCCAGCTTGCACTTCTCTCCATTTCTGTCTGAATTCTTTTGGGGGAATAAAAAGACTTAAATGGATCTCCACAAAAGCAGGTTTACTTTAGTTACAGGATCACAAACAGGTGCCCCATAATTCTCTGTTTCTTTCATCACTTGGAATGGGCAAATCTAACTCACTGATACTGAATGCTTAAAATTTAGAGCACTGGAGTCTGCCCATGTCTGGGGATGTCTGGAGCCCTTTACACTGACACTAATAAAAACTAAGAGTGTGTTCAGATAGTTGCTAAGAAATTATACACCAGAGAACTGTTTGGTCTGGACAGAGACAGAACTATGTCAAAATCCCAAGGATAAGATATATTGGAAGCATAGCCAGAAGGAGAAGTCACTAAAAGGCAGAGTCCTGCTTTACTCCAAAGAAACTTCAAGCTCACAGAAACCATTTAGAGGCCGTTTAAGATGAACAATGCAAGATCATTGGCACAGATAAAGCAAGGAAAAAATGTTCAGGAACCTCCCAGATAGGTCTAAATTTGATTTTTTCCCTTTTTGTGCTATCCATTAAAAAGGACACACAATGCTGCAGTTGTGGGCTTCAGAAATAGCTAGGAGGTATTTTAGGAAATTGTATTTTTACCTTTAGTCCTGTTTATGATTACTTAAACATATCACCATTTTTTTTAACTAGGTACCAAAAAGTTGTTGTCTCAGGCAGAAAAATGTCTTCAGACTGTTCGAAATATATAAGACAAATTCATATCAAATTTGCAATGATTTCCAAGTATGATAATAAGTGTTTTGGCAAACTTGTTCAGGAGATCATGCATTAGTGCCTTGGTAGAAAGCACTGTTTCCAAGGCAACTCTACAGAATAAATATTTTCTTAGTAAGATCTTTAATCCAGATTGGGAAGATCATAATACTGGTGTTCCCTCAATGAGCATGTAGTTTATCCTTAAGCACATATTTTCAGATTGTACCGAAAATAAGGGTCACGGTAAATCGAAATTATTCAAAGATAAGAGGTAGAAAAACGAGGAACCAAGTTTCTCATTTACCTTACCAAAAAAAAATATAAAAATTTACACCCCCCCAAAAAAACCCAACCAAAAAAACCCAACAAAAAACCCAATAAAGACAAAAAACCCAAGCAAACCAAACTTATTTCATAATCACACTTTGGCATACCTCTTGATGGTAGGAACTGGGAAGCTACCTTGTTTTGATACTCTTGTTTAGCTGGGAAAGAGTGCACAGGATACTACTTCTTACCCAGCTATTTTAAGTTGAGGACATGTGTCTCAGACCCAATCAGGTCACTGCACATCTAAAAGTAAATCTATCCAGAACATACCCTAAAGTAATCAAAATGGAAACATCTGGACACAATACTACTTAAGACAATTCATTGCAAAACATTTTAAAGTTAAATTCCTAGTCAGAAAAATAATCGAGGTTTTATAAATTTACTTTTATCCATTGTAAAGAAGTCCCTGGTGATCAACTTTAGCCTTAATAGCTTGCTGTAAGATCAAAGTTAAGTGAAATAAATGTCAACTGAAATTGTGAAATCTGTGTTCTCACCTTACAGAAAATAGTAATAAAAATAAAATTCTTTAGGCAGCCTAAACCACAACATCCAACTAAATCTCACAACATCTAAGTATAGCTACTATGCTAAAATGCATAATACATTTATATAGTTTATATAAATGAAGCTTTCAGAAGAGGCAGAAGGTAGAAAATCACCAAGAAACATACCATTTCCACTTTTCTGCAGGGAAAAAGTGGATGGTATCAAAACTTATTTCACCATAAATTAGCTTATAAATTGACTAAAGCCTCTTGTATTATGTATTATATTCAGTACCAATCAGTCAGATGATTAGTCTGGGCAAGAAACTCTAAATCTCTGTGTTCCAGAAGCTCCAAAAATAAGGACTTTAGAGCTCCAGTCTGAACACTTCTGTAGTCTATGTTTAAACAAACTGTTGAGTCACACTAAGATACAGTAGGTATGCTATCTCCCCAACATTTATTGTTGGGGTTTTTTTCCAAATAATTAAGTCATAAAGTTGATTGTGTCTCCAAGGAGGTACAAACATCTTCTAGGAACACAGACACGAGAGAAACCTGTCACCAGTGACCGAGTTCCTGCAGCTCAGCAAGTCACCTCATGCCCACAGCTCCCCTGACAGCTCCAGAACTAAAATAAACCATGAAGGAGGACTCTCAAACATGGTATTTTGTTGAAGTCCACAACAACTGTTGTACCATCTTTAGGAGTACTTATCTGGACTGGACCCCTTATTGTAATACAAAAAACCCACACGGTGGACCAAACCTGCCAAATTAAGCTAAATACCTACAAATAAATGAATTACTGGGTTATCATGGGCCTGAAGTAGTGGAATAAATAGCTGGCTTAAAAGTGTCCCAAGAACAGAATCTTTAGATACTTAAGTGCATCAAACCCTCTCAGTAATAAAATATGCTTGGATCAATATTCCCAGGCATCGTCTTGTAAGAGATGTTAGGAGAAGCTGACGAATGGGTAAAAACCCACACAAATCAAGCCCTTATAAATTCCTTCAGTGACAGTGTTCTGCAGGCACAGTGAGAATTTTCAATGCATGTGTGGTTGTTAATGGTGTCATTTTTATCACCAGTCTGAAGAGGGAGACGCAGTCTGGTCCTGTGTATCCCCCAGGATGTGAATGCTGCCCATCTGCCCATGAAATATCTCAGTATTGACCCCCAAAGAGAAGCAAAAGGAGGCGACCAAGGTGATCAGAGGGATAGAGCAGCTCTGAGGAAAGGCTGAGAGAATTGGGATTGTTCAGCCTGGAGAAGAGAAGCTTTGGGGTGACCTGATTGTGGCTTTTCAGGACCTGAAGGAGGTACAAGAAAGATGGAGAGAGACAATTTACAAGGGCCTGGAGTGACAAGACAAGGGAGAATGTTTTCAAACTGACAGAGAGTAGGTTTGATGGGATATTGGGAAGAAATCCTTCCCTGTGAGGGTGGGCAGGCCCTGGCACAGGGTGCCCAGAGAAGCTGTTGCTGCCCCATCCCTGGGAGTGTCCAAGGCCAGGCTGGATGGGGCTTGGAGCAACCTGGGATAGTGGGAGGTGTCCCTGCCCCTGGAATGAAATGGTCTTTTTATGGTCACTTCCCACACAAAACGTTCTGTGATTCTATATTAGGGGAAAATTTTTGTTAAGCTATTTGTGCCTTGCATTTAATGCATATCTTTGTTTGAATCATTAAAAATGATCATTCTTGTGAACAATTTAAATTTCTTCTAATGTTGCCAGTAAGATCCATGAAGTCAACCCAGTATGCATTAGAGCCCACAGAAGAGTTTCCATTAAGAGCAATGAGCTTTGAATTAATCCTTGTAGTAACTCATCAAACAAAGGCTGGAAGAGGTTCTTTGAACCTTTAGGCATCTTTATGAAAGCAGGTTTTCAGACTGCTGTGAATTTCTTCCAAAGGAGAAATGCCTTTAAGTGTGATTCATTGTGAACTATGCAGAGTCATTTCTCACTTCCTCTGGGCTGATCAGAAAAATGTGACATTTTGGGGAGAACAAAGGAATATGTAGACCCGAGTCAGAAACTTTCCCTTTATTTGTGTGAGATGGTACCCTGGCACCTGGTGCCATATATTTCAGTAAAACATTGAGAGACAAAGACACCTCCAGGCCTGACACACCTTTCTTGACTTTTCACATGGATGCCCCCTTTTAAATGCATCTCAGGCTCACACAAGTTATATGAAATATTAAGACAAGGCAGAGAGAACCTGGCAAACATAAAACTCACATGGTCAAAGATCAGCTGGCCCTCCTCAAACCTCTCTCTTACCTTTGTGAGATGCATACCTACACCACAGAGGTGATATACATAACCCATAACCACTGGATCATTAGCTCCTTTACTTCTGGTGCACAGCTGGATCAGGAAAAAAACGTTACACGGTGAGAAAGGAAAAATAGGTCATTTCTGGAGAGTAGATTGTGAGAAACTCAGGAAAAATCCAACAAAGACACAAGGGGTATTGCACTACACAGATCTAACACCACATGTGTCTTTATTAGAGGTCGTTCACACAGGGATTGAATCAGTTTTTATTTAATACACAGGCTGAATCTGGTGAAATACAGGGCCTGTAGAGACTCTTAAATCTCTCCTTTTTCAATTCTCGTGAAAAGACGCGAAATCCATAGAGGAAGGCAGAAAAGTGATTTTTTTTTTTTCCCTGTGTGTTAAAAAGACTGAAATGTTCAGCCATAAAAAGCTGAAATGTACTTTAATATAGTGAAGATGTACAGGATTGATACTGGCATTTTGAGCCTCTGTGTCTTGAGCCAGGTTTGCAGGACTTTCCAAATAATTATCTTACCAACCTTCTAACCCAGAAAGCAATTTATAATGAAGTTATTTGGAAAAAAAAAATAAATTCTGATAATAATATGTACTCATCATAGGATTTCACTCTTCTCTATAGCCTGCAAATATATCCAATTATTTAACTTAATTAACTGACGTATCAAAGCATCTTCAATCCTTATCAGCAGTGTGTTCTCTTCCAGAGGTCAGGACTGAGGCAGATGTTTGAAAAAATTATTCTCTGCAACAATTTCTAGCCCATCTGGCAGCTCTTTTCCAGGAACACTTTAAGTATTTTAATTATTCCTTTCTTAGTTACGAAAACTAATGTGAATTTGATAACTGAAAGTTATATTTAAAAAAAAAAACAACAACTGTGTAAGTAAGGGAAAACTAGCCCTTAAGAACTTCCCTTTATGTAAGAATTGACTGTTTGCTGGAACAACCATACTGCAAAACAATTTTATTTGCTTTGTTTTCACAGAAATATTTCACAGGAAATGGCCCGTTGGAGAACTGCCCCATGAAGAATGACATGCACAACACTACTCATGAAGTACTACATATAAGCATCAACTCCTAAAATGTTAAGGCACTTGTCTGAGAAGTCACTAAGAAATATAAGAACTTGGGCTTTCAGAGCCATTTCCCCTTTGAAATACATAAAGTATTCTTAAAAACAAGCAGGCAGCTGAAGAGTTTTAGATGCACTCCGAGGGGGATTTTTGATCTCCCTTTGGTTTAATGTGTTGGCTTCAGTGCAGTGGGAATGCAGAAAAGCGATTTTCCTCTGCCTGGATCAGTCTATGCCAAAACATCAATCTGGAGGCAAGCAGGGTCCAGGGAACAGGGACGGTGCAGCTCTTATCCCACCAAGAATATAGTGCCCATGAGTCTGGATTTGAAGGCAATCTTTCCATGGGATTTTAGTCGATTTATAACTTTTTGCCCCCTACTGATTTGAAAAGCTCCTCATGATCTAACAGGTCCATAGCAGGCTGCTTCTGGGATAATCCACTGCATCTGCAGTTGCCTCTGTGGAAGTCAAACAGCTTAGTTTGACCAAAGAGGCACATTAATTTAATTATTATTAATTAATTATTCTTAATCTGTATATCCCACTCTCCCTAGAGGGAGAGTTTAAGGTGTTTTCTTTTCAAGTTTCTAAATTATTGTGGAGCTTTTCTAAATTATTGTGGAGCTATGAATTATTATGGAGCCATGAGTTCTCCTTCTAATGTGCTCCACAAAAATGTCTTGGAATAATTTAACTCCCATGATAGTTGTCACTTGTCTTTGTTAAGGACTCCCAGATAAATCCTGAGGAAAGGGGACCTGGAAATTTCGGTTTCGGGCTTGGATTTGCTCAATGCAGTGTGTGCAGTCCTTTCAGTTCTTTGTCCTCACAGTCAAAGTCCAATGAAGCTGTAAATGTGGAACTTATATTTGGAGACAACTAGAAACTATGACTTCAGTAAAGAGCAGCAAACTCATCCAGTTTCTTCAGGGATATGTGGTTTTATGAATTTTCTTTGCTTGCCAAAATTGTTTAAAAGACTACTGTGTTTTCTTGCTAAAAGGCCTTATTATCACAGGGAAAAAGAACATATTGAACAGGTTCAATTCTTAGATACAATCAAAGGAAGGAATAAAATACACTCGTTAAGAGGAAAGCAACACCTGATGGTACACGGCTGCAAATCACACAAGAACCTTAAATTTGGGCTCTTGAATTTCAGGACCTGAGCTTGAAGTGGACCTGCCCCTAAAATGTACCTCTTTGAATAGCTGGTGCTGAACTGTTTCAAATTGCCCCTAAAAGAAGGAAGATGTTTTATAGTGTCTTACAGTTGGGTGTAAAGGAGACTCCAGAAACAGTAACCATTTGCAATGGGAACACTTGAAAAATAAGAGCAATTTTCTTGGTTGTTTTGGTGTTGGACCCAAACCAAATTTCCAACCCACCCTGTTGTAGGACCAGAAATCTGGACCACTTCCTTGGTCATCAGGGCATCCTTTCCACCCTAGGCCATGCCACTGAAAGTATTTGGCATATAAAAGGTGGTGGTATCTTTTACTTTAGCAGGGTATCACATCAAGTGCTTCTTGATTTAAAGAACATAGTAAGAGAGTGAAAAAATAAACCATCTACTCAAGGAATTTTTTTCCAACTTGGCAGTCAACTCTAAAACTGAATTAGCACAACTACTAAAGGTTAAATTCCAAAAAGTCATGCTCTCAGAAAAGCCAATATATGCAGTGTAAGGAGCAGAAGTGATTTCACTTGTTAAATATAATACAGAAATATAATTAAAATATGGGTAATATATAGGCTCCTAATTCTTTATGTATAGTTTTGAGTGTTTTAAAGACAGTGTGGCAGTACATTTTCTGGGTAGAGCCCACATGAGTTTAGGAGTTATTATCAATAAAGGTATTTATTTCATAACTAACTGAAATACTGGATTCTGTGCTGCTTGGCTGATGCTCACTGCATCAGTTTCTCTTGTCACATCAAAAAATCCAAACGTGGAACAAACCATTGTGTGCTGAGTTTTTCACTAGTGCATATCCATTTGTCAACAACAGGACACAATGAAGAATTTGGAAAAATTAGGACATAACAATGTGGCTTACTTGGATGGTGTGGGAACTTAATAACCCAAGAGAAGGAGGCAACAGAATGGCAGTGAAATTATTTAAACCACAGCAATAAATTTATTGAATATGGAGCAATCTCAATGAGTCTAAAAGAAACCTCAGTAAAAGAATAATGAATCAATTCAGCTCACAGTTGGATTCAAATTGTAATGTCAGAGTGCTCAGTTGTTGTTGATATTGATGTCCAGTGAGTGACTGAAGACTATTAACTTAGTTTTAACCTCATTAGTCACCCTAGAGTCACCACTTCTAGTAGGGACATAGACATACAATTTTTGTTTCCCCTCATTCCAAAAACACCTATGAAAGGGAAGGTAATAAAAACCCCTGAAGTTGTTAGCGTATCTAATATGGATATTTCACAGGAAAAACAGAAATAAAAGAACCAACTGTGTTCATTTGGTCCTTGCCATATCTGGTAACACACTACAACGGGGTGGATTGTGTGCTCTGTAGTTCACAGAGTATCTCCAGTGAATGAAGACTAGCACCCTTCGTAACACCAAACATGTGCAAACAAGCCCAGGAAAACAAAGAAAGCTCTCAGGGTCCTGAACGATAACTTTGATGTGTTCTGGACTTTCTAAAGGAGTGTTTGTCCCAAGCAGGATGAAGGCTGGACAGACGTAGTGCAGCTGTGAATTTCCAGGGAGGCTTGAGGCACTGCAGTTGTAGGCTGCAGAGGAAAACAAGGTGGTGCCACAGAGATCGAGATTAAAGGTCCTGGAGCTGTTTAGTTTGGCTGGGATTCACTGCCAACATGAAGGAATACTGCTGTTTATTTTAACAGTTCTACCTATGCTCTGTTTATGGCTCTAACATTTCAATAACATTATTTCCTCTCTTCAACTCTCCTTCCCATCCTCTCCTTCTACCTACTCCTGTTCTCTTTAACAACTCACAGGGCATTTTTTTCTCATTTATTCTCATTTCCCAAGTGCTACATTTGCCTGTTTCTGTCACAGCAGAATCTCTAAATCAATAAAGTGATCTCACATATGAGGTCAAATTATAGCAGGCAGTGTAAAAATTGTTCAAGACAGGGTTAGTGAATGAAAACCTTTCTCAGCTCATAAATAAAATATTATGACAGGGTTTTTTTTTCACAGTTTAGTGTGATATACTTTATATGTCGCTTGGGGAAGAAATTCAGTACAGGTAGCAACATCCTACTTGTGTTTCCTCACTCTGAGGTAGAAAGTTCAGCACTGGAGTCAATTTCCACACTATTATGAGTTGGTAACGTCATCAAAATCAATGAAATTCCATCCACAACCGTAAAAAGTGAACTGAATTACCAAGAAGTCAAATGCTCTTAAAGCATAGATTAATGCTCACATCTCTGCAATTTATATCTGAAAGATGAATAGCTGTAGATTGACAATTTCTATGGCAACAGCTAATTTTGGTGACTGGTCACACAAACTAAGCGACTGAAGAGAAAGATACAATGAAAGTGAATAATTAACTGAACTCAGAGGTCAGAATCCATTCATACAAACTTTTCATTGCATATCTGAGCACAACATTATTTTAAAGACATTTTAGCCTTGGAAATTTTATTAAGAAAAGAATAGTGACATGTGTTCATACTAAGTATCATTTCTGCCTATATAAGTAAATTGTCTTTTTGTCGTCAAATGTCAAAATACCAAGAACTTACTTTATCTAAGTTCAAATAATTTCTTGAAAGAGGTCACAACCTGTGCATAGGGGATGTCTTTAGGAACAGAATAGAGTAGGCTTGTTACATAGAAACTGAAGAAACAAAGTAAATCATAACTCAATTTTTGTAGTTGTTTATGGCTGCAGAAAGATTTAAAAATAATTGAAAAGCAAGAGCATTCTTTCATTTTTAATGAAGTATTAATTTTCCTTTACCCCTGCCAGTAATGACATAGTTCCCTACATGAAGTATTGGATTTATATGTCATTGGTAAATTATCCTTCATTTTCATGATGGTACAATGATAGTGGTGCTAACAACAAAATACATTGCTGGCATTGATTTTCTGTATGTAATACTAGCAATATAATGAAGAGATCTATATCCAAATATACTACTAAGTATATATCTAAGGAACTAAGAGACCCATGGCTAAGGCATTTTGTTCTTCATAGTCACTAAATGGGGGCAATAACAGACAAGATCTGTGTCTGTGTCTTGCTGGAAATACATTGCTGTTCTTGATGCACATGAAACAGCTCTTTACCATTTCAGTCTTCCTGTTCTAATCCCAGCATTTTTCAGTTCTGGGGCATAGAAAGTAATAAAGTCCATGTGTGCCTACAGCAGATCTATTGCAAAGTGGAATTATTACTAATATTAACACAGTTCATTTGCAAAAATGCTGGTAGCACTAAATAGGATTATTATATGAGGGACAGCTTCACATGGTGTGTTTCAACATGCCAGTGCTCAACAAACACCAGGGACTTACTGTTCTAGGTATAGTGTTTTAAGGAGCTGGTTTGGATTTGACTAATAAAAAATTACTTTTGATAATTGTGGTGGGGGTTTTCTTCCCCTAGAATTCATCAATGTGTTGTTCCTTGTCCTAATTCTCTGAGAAGGGCTGGTTCTCTGGTGATTTTGTTTGAGTGGAATGGAGGACTCTCACTCCTAACCCCCATCTGAATATTATGAGATTTGTGCTTCTCCCTTAGGGCCAAGGTCAGATAAGAAAAGGGACAGAGTTTTCTGAGACAAATGCGTCCCCATTGGCCCCTTCAGAATTGTTCTTTTCTAGTGGAATTAAAGCTGTTTACCTGTAATACACATCAGAGCCAAGATTTCAAGTACAGCAAGTCACACCTCAGAGCACCGTTCTGAGTGCTTTATCAACCCAATTTCTGCAGATCTGTGGCTGACTCAGAAACTTCAGAGAGCCTCCTCTCCTCCTGGTGTGAAGCTCTGGCAGGGAATCAAATTTCCCTGAACTGCTTCTGAATGATTAGTATGAACTTTTGCACTTAGCAACTACAACCACTGTAACACAGAGTCATCATCTGCTGCAGTTAATTATCCCAGCTGAATTTGCACGTCTGTACTGGGTTATAGAGCTTGGCTTCAGGCAGGTTGGTTGAGAACTGCTGTAGATGGAAAATAGGTTTCCACTAAAGAGGTTGTTTTAAATTGGAACTGAAGAGTGTCTTACTCTGGTTTTTGGTTTTGTTTTGTTTTGTTTTTTAACTTCATGTATAATTCATGGCCTGCCAGCATGTCTTTTGCTGTAGTTTTATTCTGCTGGGTGCCATTCATACAGCTCAGAATGCACCCTAGGAGAGACAAGGGCAAAGTTTTTTCAGTTAAAAAGTCTGATGAGAAAACGAATTTCCCAAAGGTGATTATTAAATTAACTCAGCCTGGGTGACCTTTGGGCAGCACTGGAAAACTTTTCAAAGTAAACTTATACACCATAAACACAACAGTTTTCATAGTATGAAGGAATTACGGTGCAACTTTCTTTAACTAGAGAAAAAGATAAGCTAATATTTTTCATCAGGTCTTCTAAAGACTTCACCACTACTAACCTGCTTTAAATAGGTTTTATTTGGATTTGGTCATGAAAAACATTTACTAAATAGATAGAAGGGGAAAACAAACAAACAAACAAACAAACAAACAAAAACAAAGAAAAAGAAAGATAAGAACCCCAAAGCTGTAATGATTTGATGTAAATTTTAGGCCTCCATCAAGTCAAAAACTCTCACAATATACAAATAGTTGCAGGAATCATCTTTAAAGCAAAATCCTGACAGCAACTCTACTTTGAGCAGCAAAAATGTAAGATTGAGTGGGTTTCTGAAAGGTCCAATATGTGCACGAAGTTCACAGAATGAAAGGAAAATATATCTTTTATACAGCTTATTTTGTCAGAAAACCAAGATTCTTAATTGTTCATTCTATTTGATTTTATGTAACATTTTTATTTTAATATGAGAAACATTGTCTTCCCATTTTATAATTTTAAACAGGTTACATCCTACTAACTGAGAGGTCTTTATATCATTAATTGCTCCCTCCAAATAAAGCAAATTAAATTCAAAGATATATTTTCATTTCACTGTTTAACACTGGACTGGAATTTTTAAACTGATTGTTGTAATGTGGTTCGTGGCCTGTGAGCAGCTGATTTTTGGGGACATCGTATTCCTGTAAATAGTTTTCAACTGCCTATCACCTAAACCAGCTCCATTACCCAGCTGGTTAATGGAACCATCACTGTTGCTAAGTGCTAGTGCAGTTCCATAGGTTCTGAATTTCTGTTCTGATGTCTGAAGTGGTTTTGCTTGTGTGCTAAATTTTGGAAGAGGATTTGATCTGTGATTTAACATACCTGACACATCCTAAGTAAGTGGATGATTTTTGAGACTTGAGCTGTGCAGAGCTAACAGTTGTCACAAAACTTGGTGTTTTCCGAGCATTACAGTACAGCCTAAAGTGTTGACATGTTTTCGGGGGCCAGGAGGGCAAGTGAGGTTGGTGAGAAACTATGTTTGGGGTTTCACAAAGATAAAACAGGGAAGGGGGAAGTTTTTGTGAGTTTTGTTTTGTAATCTTCTCTAAGACTTAATGTTTACTTTCCTTTCATAACTGTTAGTGGCGTCTGAAACAGTTGAAAACAAGTTTCCACTGATCCACAGTAATTTCTTCCAGATCAGAAAAAGTCCACGAGGAGCTTTTCCCCACTTTGCCAAGGACAACTGGAAATCCACACAACCATGTCACGTGTAATGCCCAGACAGGAACAAACTCAGACTCTCCTCACCTACAAGTTTAAAGAGAAGTAAGGGGAAAACTGCAGGAAGTGAGCCAAGGATTGTTTACTGATAGGAGTGGCTGGAAGGGTAGAGGCAGTGAATTATCTCTCTTTTCAGGCCTGATCTTTCTGCCTGCACTCTGTCAAAGTCTGCTGAACTGGACAAAAGTCATACCAGTCTTACCATTTTTGAGACTGCAAATCCTGTTGTCAAACAGGCACTGAGCAGGCTTTGATGTGCACTGTGATGGCTTCCCCCAATGTGAGCCCAGTGGGTAACAAATATGATATTACACTTCCAAGAACTGACAAAAATCTCTAATGTCATTATTTTTTTAACTCACCCACAGACTAATTGAATTCTAAGAGTTTTGTCCTACAGGTAAAGGTACAGGTTTTCCTTTTTTTTTTTTTTTTTTGTTATACTGTTCATTTTTCCCAGTGGATAGCTTGAGTTTGGGGACCCATCTTCACAGAGGTAACTGAAGGATCAGGAAATCTGGAGGTTACGAAATTACTGCAATAATCCATTCATCTATTCAATAATTAATTATCAATGTCAAATACATCAACATAAATGAAGGCAGAGGGGAATTCAGCTGGTCAGATATGATGTGTCTCCTACTTTTATAGGAGGAGATAAGGCAATCCTCTCTGAACCCACAAGGCCACACCTTCTGACAAATCAGTGTCAAAATTTAGTGTCCATATGTATTTTGCATACAGGGAAGTCAGTTAATGCAAGGTAATCAGGTATTAATTCAGCATTCTGACAGAATAACTGTAATTCATGCAAGTGTTATTGTAGTAAATGTATGAGATACTCACTCTCAGCAGACTACCAGATGAACAGTCCATAAGGTAGCAAAGTGACATAAAACAAACATGGAAAATTGTCTCATGTCATCTCAGAGCCCACTTCATGTGCTGTCATTGGCAGCACCATAAGCAATTAGACTCTTTAAAACTTCAATTTCTGCCTTAAGTTACCTTAATGGTTGGATGGGGGTGTACAATTTTAAATTCATTCAGGTGCCATTTAGACTGGATGGGAAAACAAGCTTTTATAAACACAAAGAAATCTACAAACCTACTGTAAACACAACACTTTAAGCTTTTATGCAAAAGCTTTTCCAATGGAGTTTGATCCAAAACAGGTCAGAATTGACGAGTGTCTTGACAACACCTTGTAGAAAAGACCAGTTCTTCACCTACACCTTAAAAAAAAAAAAAAAAGACTTTTAGGCAGAAAGTTCTAGGATAGTCTGAGAGATGAGAGGTTTCAACTGTTTACCAGCAACTCCCAAAACTGGGAGCAGTGAAGTGTTGAGGATCTAATGCTCATCTCTGAGCAGGCTCAGCCAGCTGCCAGCTGGTCACAGTCACAGAGCGCTTGAGCCCTGCCTTGGAAAGCAAAGAGTGGAAGACTGGCACAAAGATACACTGGGAATGCTGCTGAAACAGAAAAGCACATTATAAGAAGAGAAATAATCGAAATGGGCATGAAAACCTGATATATTGAGCTGTCTGCAGGAGGAAAGGAAAGATATTGTCAGGTCATTATCTGGATGCAGGGGCAGTGAAGAGGCTGTTGTCAATCTGTTCATATAAATGGTTTCCTTCTAGAAAGCAGCTAAATTATAAATATTCCTGGGGTTATAAAGCTGTTGAAAGAAGCAAAATCAAAATGATGCACTTATGTGGTTTTCACAGCAAATACCCAAATTATTCAAAACAAGGAAAAGAAAAATGACACAAATTTTCTGAGCAGAGATTAAGGGCTTTAAATTTATTTACTGTAGAAACAGAGCACATCTGTGTGAGATACATGATCACAGGCTATAAATACTTCCAAGTTAATACTGAAAAATGGAATTATTCACCAACTGTGTTAACAGACAACCCCTCCAGCTTGCAATGAGGAAAAACCTTAATGCTAAAGATTTTATTATAAGCTTGAGAACTTTCTGTCTGCAGACTTAGCCATTACTATTGACAACAGTCTCTCTTTCTGAAATGATATTTATTTGGATTTACTTACTGGAATTTGGACATAACATTGGCTATCAGACCAATGATGAAAGAGCAGGGTGTAAAAGCATACTAGAAAATGTGCAAGGCGAATAAAAAGAGTCAGAAAGGTGAGGAGGAGTCAAAATAGAGCTTACCATATAGAAACATTAGTGCTGGTTTTTGTAACTGAGTTTTTTATGTAATAATATCCTTTATTTTATTTGCCTTTATTTTTCTGCAATAATTTAATCTAGTCTTATCATAGTCTTTCAGAATTACCTGTAAGACATTGAGGAGGAGAATAATGAGGAGGAGGAAGAGGAGGAGAAGGAGTAGCATTATTAGCTTTAGTAGCTTTATGTCTGTGGTGTGTTCTCTTTTTGCCCATAACAAACAGTATGTACAATGAGAGCAGGGTAAAATAGACATTCACTTATTTTAATTTTTTTAATATCAGGACATGCAGTAATGCAGTTATTTTATGAGAGAAGGTGTTCTTAAATTACTCCAAAATAATCACAGAATACTCTGAATTGGAAGGGACCAACTGGGATCACCAAAGTCCAGCTCCTGGCCCCACAAAAGACAGCCCCAAGAATCCTACCAAGTGCACCATTTCTACTGATGATAGGAGAAAACAGCAGCAAATGAGCCAAGGATGTATTCAGCATCTTAACCGGGAAATTTAGAAAAAGTGCTGGGATAAATCAGCTCTCCCTGGAGCTGTGACAGGATACACCAGTCAGGAGCTTGGTCTTGTAAGATGAAGATGAGACCACTACTCCCAGATCCTGTGCCAAATTTCAGAGTCGTGGACTTTCCCAAGGGTTTCAACATATTTCTGTATAAAACCCACACTTGTTCACAAATCCTTGGAGAGTGCAGGAAGTTTGGGCAGACAGGCAGTGGGTAGCCTGGGTGTAACCACAAATTAGTTGTAGATGTGCTGATTCTCTCAGTGCACTCTTTCTGCTCTGCTACCTGCTTCCCCACTTCAATTTCTCTAATTCAATTTCCTCAGCCCCAACCCAGTACAGAGAACACACTTGTTCCATCATGAGGAAAGAGGTACTTTGAAATGAAGAGCAGATGGCATTGAAGCAGATTCCTTTGGGTGAGCAGTGCCTTTGGGGGAGTACATAACAAAATAATCCAGTACTTCAAGCCCTTGATGACAAGGAAGCTCCCAGGATCATCTGCAACTGGAAGAATGGAACCCGAAGAGGGTTCATACCCTGTCAATACTGTGGTTTTTAACAACAGATTTTCCACTGTCTGCCTATCAATGGCTACTGCCATAGCATTTCGGTGTGGTGCACATGTTTGGGATTTCTGGCCTCCAAAAACCTTATCAGATGGAAGGCACATGAGCAGAGAGAAGAAATTCAGTGTGCTTGGGACGGGGTGGACATGCTGAGCAATAGATCCGAGGCAGAGCATCCAGTTTTTTCCACGATGAATAAAAGCTGCCAGGACTTGTGCAGATTCCAGTCTCAACCCTACAAACCACTTCCACACCTAGTCAGTCCCTTAGGCAGAGCAAAGCCTAATTTCTTGATCCTGGAGGCATTTAGAAAGGGAGCTGCTCAGTGATATCAAGAGAGAAATTCACCAAGGTTACATCTAGAAATAGAGCATTATTTGTTTAAAGGTCTGCCAGAATCAGGCAGAGAGAGATCTTTTCTCATTTTAGGTCTGTTTATAAAATAAGAAGCATTTCTAGGGTCTTAGTTTTAGGCTTGCACAAAAATCCCACCTACATCCCAGATTAAATATTTAAGCTGTTGTGGATGGTGTCAGACATTGTTTTGTTGATTTGAGCTAACCTGTCAGACTGGACTGTAAAAGCCCTGGTGAGTGGGCATGCACTCCCTGTTTTTCCTAATGAGATTACTAAGCTGTTCTGTTGTAGTTGACAACAGCCATTTCTGTATTAGCACTAAATTGTGCCGCTCTCAACAAAGCACCCTGCCTCTCATGCTGCCCATGACAGAACTGATAGCATTTTTATTTTGTTTTCACAAGCTGGTTTGATCTGCAAGCCGATAATAAAGATGCAGAACCAAACACAAAACAGTTTATCTGCTCACATTCTCACTTCTATGGGTTCTTTGGACCAAAGCCATTTGTCTTTGTGCTGTATTGGCTTTTCTGGTCTCACAGCGACTAATGCCCAGGATCTTGTTTCATGATGCTCACTGTCACACACAGCCAGCTTCATGTTTCCCTGTCTGAATCCCCTTCTGATCCCTCTGCTTTTCCTCAGTTCCTTCTGATAAGCAGTTCACACAGTGGGAAATGAGTGGGTAGAAAAAAGCACTCAAAGAAAGCTAGACCTGTGTGAGGATCTCTGGTGAATTGGGAAGGACTCTGCCTCACACGGCACTGCTTGAGTTTCTATCCTGTGGAGAAAAGTGTTTCATCTTTAACAGATGATGGCTACATTCCTATTAGATTTGACAACCAAGGGAGAAACTAGACCCTGACTTTCCAGATACTTTTATCTACATGTGAGGTTAATTTTCCTATCCCAGTGAAAAGCTGAAGCTGCCAGAGGAAAGAAAGTAAGTGTTGGGTCACAGTACCAGGATTACACAGCTTCAGAACACAGGTTTTTATTTCTGACAGGAACAGGAAGAATTTAAAATATAGAGAAACCAGAAATTAAGTGAATTTAGGAAACACATATTGAATGAGATCTAGAGCTACAAGGACACCTTACAATGGTTATTGGTATCTGGATTCAAATGTAGTCCAGAGCTTCTTTTTATCAATAACAATCAAGCCTGACAGCTGCCTGCAAGAACATGGTGCTTCCATTTTGAAAAGCAGTACTTCCTACAGCCAGGGTTAGACTTCCACATGTGCTCTGACACTTGGGTACCTACTATCCAAGGTTATTGCCATGCTTTGGAAGTCACCCAAACCTCAGTGTGCAGATGAAAGCCACAGCCTGGTAAAGATGCTCATATCAGACCTAACTCGTGGGCTCTTTCTTGCCCTCTCCCATTTTCTCCCTTATCCCCAGCAGAGCTCCTGCATTCCTGAACTGGCAGTGTATAAGGAATATAAGCCATGCACCAGCCTCCTTGGAGCTTGGTGATTAAGGCTGTCTGTTGAGCAAGTCCCCAGTCAACATCCTCCAATTCCAAATATCCTAAGCAATAGCAGTTGTATGAGAGCACTCCAGCACCACTACACCCATGACCTGTATTTATCCCATAAGAGATATCCCAGTGTATTTAGACACCTATTGCCAAAACTAGTTCTGTATTCTGGTCAGGGAGTGAAACCAAAGGTTTACAGGAGTTGAGATACATTCCTATAATTGGTACTTTCTGATAGCTGTCCCCAGGCAGTTCCCACCTGAATGCATCACCATGGACCTGCACTCAGTCATGAATTACCCTTCAGACTGCCTAAGGCTCCTCTTGCAGTTCATCTTTATGCTCAACTCTTTCGTGGAGTTGCCCAGTATGATTTTTTTATGTACTGCAAGACCTGCATGAAGGTGCTCAGCAAGGCCATTTCACTGAAATGCCTCGTTTCCTCTGAAAATCTGGTCTGAGGACACACAGTGTTCAGCGTAACACAACCTAAAAAGATTAAAATCCTTGTCCTGTTGCCCATAGGTATTGTCCGTAACCAGCTCAGTTTTTCTCTATCAGCTCTGTCCTTTATTTCAGCAAGCTCTTTCTCTCTCTTGTAAACCATCTTGCCATTCTGGCCTTATCTTTGGCTAGAGGAGAAAAAAATTCTTCTGTCTGATGTTGATCAGCCAGCAGGGAATGCTTATAGCATCAGCTAGCCAGCCTTTACTTTACCTCCCAAGAAAGAAAACAAGAAATTCTCCAAGCCAGCTTCCCACAGCCTGGAGGGCCTGGGATTTACAGCCTGTTTGAACTCTCCCAGATGGTAACACACCAGGCTGCTGCAACACCACGCTTGGTGGCTTGTCCAAAGGCACTTCCGTAGACTGATTTATTTGTTCTCTCAACTTCAACGGGGTCTTGTGTTGTGTCTCTCTCTGCTCTCTGGCATTTTCAGGCCTATTTCAAAGGCTGGACAATTTATGCCACATGCCCTTCTTGTCCACCTAGCAAAACACATAAAATCTGGACTGGTGGGAGGGGGAAATGGGGTCAGATGTATTTGGCATTTTTTGTTGACTACTAATTAAGTAACGAATTTGCAAAATCTAGCCAGATGCAATAAGCACTACGGGGTCTGGCTTGGGAGGAAGAAGGAACAGGAAAGTATGTGCACAAAGGTTGCCTGGGGAACTTGGTGCACTGGTAGGTCTGTGAACAGTAAACTGGCTGTCTACAGGTAAAGGCATGTATGTCTGTGCCTGGGAATGTGATTTTGCAGTCCCTGCTTTTGTGGGATTTATTTAATTGTGGTGTATTAAGCAGTCATAATAGCTTTGGCACAAAATCATTTGTGTCTTAATTATGTGGAACATGCTGTTCAGAAATAACACAGCTATAGAGTTTGGGAAGCACTTCAGATACACTTTGAGCTCACAGGCTCAGCCTGGCACTAAAAACAAAGGAGGCAGTGTGTGTGTGTGTGTGTCTATGTGTATTTACATAAAAATAAATTATCATACAGCCCCTTCCTGCACAGTTCCTGATAATTCCATCACTGTTAATGCATTAGCAAAGAAAATGAGGAAGTGACTATCAAAGGGTGAAAGGATAAATGGCAATGCTTTCAACTCAGCAAGACACCAGGAAGCCCCATCATCTGCACAGTTTAGTTTTGCTTTGACAGTCTCCTGGGAGGCCCTTGAAGACACTGTGAGGTTGATACCAGCCTTATCACAAGGAACCAGAACAATGGTTTGGAAGAACAAAAGCAGAGCCAGAATATATTTGTGAATGAAGAAAATGAACTGAAAGGAAGCAAAAACTTAAAAAAGCTTTCGTGTAAGGCTTAAAAAAAAAAAAGAGAGAGAGAAAAAAGAAAGACACACAGCTCCCCTGCATTAACTCATTGTAGATTGTAGTGCACAATTTGACTCAGAATGCAAGAACACATGTATTATGTACTGCTGAATTCACATATATTCTCTTATCTAATAATGGAATCATGCACACAATGGCATGAAGGGAGACAGAAATACAGAGCAGAAATTTTCCAGATGTACCTCGCTGGATTTACAGTTATTGAAGTTTGTTAAGTATGTTTCTAAGGCCAGTTCTCCATTTTGTGTCTCCATTAGAAAGTGGTGTGGATGTGCATGTGCAAGTTGAGAGATAGCTAATTTACCTATTTCCTATGTCAGTTTACAAGAGCCCTTCTCCTTGTCTCTCTTTCACTTCCTCTGGTCCACCTGTAGGTATCGAAAGCCATGAAATTTAAGTATCTTTTCAAATGTAATTGTGACTTCTAAGCACCTCAAAATACTTCTAAAATCCACCTGAGAATTAAATCTCACTCATTTCTCTGTAAAAGAGCCAAAAAGTATAATATTTTCTGGGCAGGGGCTAGGAGAGAGACATAAAGTTGGTTTCTTTCATCAAGTGTGAAACTGGACTGGTAACAAAACCCAAAACTTGAGCATCACTATCCAGATCATTCAGCAGCTGAAGAATTTGCAGTACCAGAAATCTACTTCTCTTTCCAAGATTCCTAGCATTGCTTCTGTAATTTTCCAACAAAGTTCTTACACAAGTTCTAGGTATTAATTCAAGTATTGTACCTCAACTGTCAGATATTTCAAAAGCAATTTTTTTTAGCATTGTAATACATTTTGTTTGGAGGTTTCTTCCTTGCCATATGATCAGCCTAAAGCTATTTCTTCTTTATTGTTAAACATAAACTCTGCACAAAAGTTATTTTCTCTGCCAAAGCGCTCACTTCAAGTCAATTGCACTTTTGCATGAGAAAAAGCTGTAGGGGATTGTCCCCTTGAACAATGAGTGTCTTGACAGAGACAGTTCATACCACCTATAAGTGTAGCTGCTCTCCTGTCTGATTAAAAGCTGCACTTCTCAAATTAAGCTGCTGCAGTAGGAAGGCTGCTGAACATTTCAGCTGCTCTGTTTCCATGCACACCTCCCAGTCTGTAAATCTCACTTCTCTTTTCCCTTCTTCACTAATGTGACAAGGCATTTGAGCTGCATCTCCAATGGGAAATATTGGGATCTCCCACTTGGACCAAACCCAAGACTATCTCGTCTGGTATTCTGTCTCCAAAAGTGACCTTTTTCATGCAAATGGCAACAGTCTGCTAACTATACCAGAATTCCTCCAGCCCTGTAAGAGACACTGTGTCCAACACTGGCAAAATACATAATATGAACTCCCACTAAATAAATGATAAGAGAAAGAAAACTCTGGTCAATATTCTGCCTTCTATGAAGTACTTTTTTGGACCTGTCATGTTTTGTTAAAGCCTCCTGTGTGAAAAAGTGTTGTTAATTTCTTTATTATCACATTAATTGTGATAATTGTTCTCGTGTTTTAGGACAGCAGAAGTTCCTGATCTATCATCTTCAATCCATATGCCATTGTCTATATTCTACATTATCTATTATTATTACTTTCTATTGTATTAGTATCTATATCTCTCTATAACTGTTACCATGTCACTTACTCATTTTATGACGTTTTTAAGGTAATTTATTGCAACTGCATTTACTCAAAGTAAACTCATGCACACCCAAATAACTAACTAAGCCTCAGTTTTCCACGTCTGGGATAAAAGTACTAATTAATTGGACAACATATTATGCTAATAACCTACCTGGTTCTGCAGATGTTATCAGCAAATGTGCAAATTACATCAGACACACAAAAAAAATGACATAATCATGGCAGTCTAAATGTTTCAACAATTCTTAAAGAGTAACATATTGGAGGTTTTGTATTTGGAGGGGACTTTTTTGACCAGCATTTAGAACTTAATTACTTCAGTAAATGCTTCTGTTTCTTTAGTGGGTGCTTGGGAAATTATTTTTATAAACATAATCACATTGTGCAGCTTCTTTTTTGTATATAATAGAGAGGTTGAGACTTTGGGATGATTTGATTTCATAGTTACAACTAAATGAAACCCTGCAGCAACTGTTAAAAAAAAAAGAGAGAGAGAAAATTCCCAAGGACCACCTAAATATTCCACAATATTTCAGAAACAGACTTTATAAATGTGTTAGATATTATGAACTAAAAGGACAATGAAAATAGAATACCTCTGTGTACATTATATTTATTTAGCACTTTATGTGCCTGTGGTAAACTAGGCATACAAAGCTTGGAAAGGTCTTTTTGGGGTGTTTTTTGGTCATAATGTGTTGACCATAGGGATGTCATTTGCATCTTTAACTTAACAAAAAGGAAAAAAAAAGAAGTATTTTTGGCTCAGGAACAGGGTGAATAGTCTGTGGCTGAAAAAAAACCAGCGTTATAGGATTTATTTTTATTATAATGTCTTGACAGCATAGACGCTTAACTGCAAATTGATACAGAATCTAGCAAAGGAGAGGAGAAAAGTGTGTGCCAGTGTTAAAGCACCTGGGTACAGGTTTCAGAATCTTGCCATTTTATCAGTCTTTTTTTTTCCTTGTAGAATTTCAACACACAATTAGCTTTTGATTCTTCTAGAGCACTCCCATTTTAGAATTTCCTTCCCTTCCCTTCCCTTCCCTTCCCTTCCCTTCCCTTCCCTT
>VXBA01005856.1:0-19648 GCA_013399895.1 Serilophus lunatus | reverse complement strand
ACCTTCCCAAATCTTCCCAAACCTTCCCTTCCCCATTTTGACTTTGCATGGAACACCTCGCTCCTAGATCTCTGATTTTCACCTGGACAGTCCAGCTGAGGGTTTTGCCTCATAAAGCACTTCCTCAGTGCCCTCCCAACACCCACATTCCTGCAGTTCTGCAGTTCCCACTCTTTTTCTTTCCTTTTGAAGATTTCTACACAGCAACAATAAATTAGTCATTTATTATTTACGTTCTTCAGGGCATTTTGGCAGAAATAATGATATAGTGTTATTTGCTTTCAGAAGAAGAAAATCCTTGCTCTAAACAAAATGTTCAATGTCGGAATAGAAAGGTTTGCCTCACTGTAGAGAATATTTTTCTCCTTGTGTAGACCTCCCTGTTCAAGTATCTAATTTTTTATGTTTACTCTCAGGAAATTGCAACTCTTCAAATTATGGGAGAAGTTGGTGGGATTTTTTTGGGTGGTGGTTTTTTGGTTTGGGGGATTTTTAACAGGAATTTCTTTAAAATAGGGCCTGGGAAAGGGTTTGAAGATACAGATATTGGTGGGAAAAACTAAACTAAACTAAACTAAACTAAACTAAACTAAACTAAACTAAACTAAACTAAATTGTGTCTATAAACCCCATTAAAATGACAGTGAATTTAAAAGGCATTTCCTCTCTGACAGGGTAAAACAACAGATGCCTTCTGAGACTGTCCTGTGCAGCTGGACAGAATATTGCCTCCTATAGGACTAGGACACCAAGAAAATGGGGGTGGGAAGAAGATATTTTAAGAAAGGGGGGAGGGGCAAAAAAAAAAAAGACAGTACAACTGGCTAGAGCCACAAAAGCAGCACCAGGTTATCTAGCTGCTCCTCCTGGAGGGTTGTTTTTGTCCCTTTGAGCATTCAGTTATCCATTGTTATAAATAGTTCCAGGAAAACTCAGCACAGTTACCCACTCTTTTGTGAGGGAGAAAGAGTGAGAAAGAAGCAAGTACCATCACAACCAGGGCAGGGGATGCTCATGCTCTGCTGGGGAAGATTCTCCCTGGCTGAAAACTCTGTCACCTTTTAGCACCAGTTCTGCAAACAGCTGTGACAGCCCAAAGTGTTTTAACCCTCTTGAACTAAACCCCTTCTTATCAGCAGTCTAGCTGTGCCTGGTCACAAGGACACTTGGAGAAATTGCAGTGTTGGAGTCAACGCTGGCGTTCAGAAACTCTTTGTGCTCTGGATTTCAAGCAGACAGTGAAGCTGTGGTTCATTTTCTTCCTTGGGGCACAGTGGCATCTAGTGGTCCTACACGGAGTGGATGAGGGAGATAAAAAGTATTTTAAAAATAGGTGGGTTTTCCTCCTTTTCTGTTTTTGGGGTTTTTGGGGGGGGGCTTGTTGGGGTTTTTTTTAAATAGGAGATAATTTTTTCTACAATGCTTTCAGTCGCAGGGGTTTTGTGAATACACGAATGTGTTAAATGCTTTCCTCATTAGAGATATGAGAAAGTGTCACAGGAAAGGAAAGGAATCTGAGCACTTAGGCTGTTCAGTGACTTCAACTACATTAAAATCATGAGGTTTTAAACTGACTAGATCGGGACTACACAAACAATTGAGTTTGGGGTTTAGCTAATGCTGGCAACTGGAGTGACTGGAAGTTTTAAGGGGTCGTATACTTGAGAAATTTGGCACTTAAATTACATGCATTTGTTGCAATGTCTTCAACTTGTTAAAAATTCACACACCAAAAATCTTCCTATTCTCTTTCCAGGGATTTTTGCCAGCATTTGTCACCGTGGTGAGTGATAAAGACCGTTTCCATTATCAGAACTAAAAAAAGAGAGTAGACCAAGCAAGTGTTTTGAGATTGGTGCTGCAGAGACATTTAGTCAGAGAAATGGTCTGTAACTAAATATATCTAATCCTCTGAAAAGGAATTGTACTCCAAAGATATCCATTTTGTCTTAAGGAGATGATGGAACACATCTTTACACAGTTGCTTTTATGCATCCCATCCAGTTTAACAGCAAAATACTTCAATTTAACTTTGAGGCCAGTGGTTGGTCTGTTTGTCCATGGGCATCCTTCTGGTTCTGCCAGTTTGCTTTGCTAGTGCATGGCAGAAAAAATTAAAAACAACTGAGATAATGAGAATGGCACTGCACACTTGGTGTCATTGGAAAGCAATTGGATGCAATTCACATCAGCGTTAATGTGACTTAAGCGAGCACAGCCACGGGAAAAAAACACCTCCGTTTGTAAAAGAAGGGAGGTTCTACTGTTTATCACTTAAAAAAAAATTAAAAAAATAGGGAAATCACAAGAAACCAATAACACAGGTTTTTCTGGGTGACAGAAGTGGTAACTTGGGGTCCCATCAGTTTCAACCACTTTTCCACTTGCTATATTTATGATTCTAGGATATACAATAAAAACAATGCCCCCTTGGTTCAGAGCCTGCCTTGCAGAGCTCAGCGATGACTTTCAGCTATTGTGTTAAGTAATTTTAAAAAAATCCACTAAAACAATGAGATTAGAGGAAGGGCCTGACAGAGGGCTGAATACCACAGCATATGACACACTCCTTGAGTCAGAATAGAGGCTGGAAAATTAATTACTCTTATAGTCACAAGGAAGAAATTTCTGTATTTTGAACATTCTTTCTCAAAACTACATAGATCTTGAATGGGAGGAGGTTGGTTGTTGGCAAACACCGCTGTACATAACAAATATTGCTGAAGATGTGCAATTAAAGACAGTCACAAAAGATTGTCCTTACCCCTTGCCAGAAATGCAAGTTCTCCAGCGTGGAAAGGGATGAGCAGGCACATGGTTTGCTGGGTGAAGGGTAATAGACCACCCTCATCTTCAAACAGAATCCTCCCTTCTTAAGGTTCCCTGAAAAAATAAAAGAGAAGTGAAAGGAGTATATGTAGGTCTGGATACTTTTAGTTAAAAAAAATGTTTTCAAGGAAATTAAATATAAAGAAAAATAAAATCAATAAACCCCTCTTCAGCAGAGAGATTTTGGAGAAGAACAGAAAGATGCTAAGATTATTACAGGTTGCACATAGCTCTTTATTCTGACAGCCCATATTTGAAAAAGAAACTAGGATTCTTTTGAAAGTAAAATACCTAGTCTGACATACTATTCCTACCGGGGTACAGACATGAGTGAAAAACTCAAGAAACCAACTTTTGAATTCACTGACAAAACTTCCATGAAAAAGGTTTTCAGCTCCAAACATGACAGCTGAATGCAACTCTGCAAACCTCATTCTTGAGACACTTGCAAAAGATTTGACATTGGAAACCCATGCTCAGTTCCATGCAGAGAGAGCACGGACCAAGCAGATAACAGCATGGCAGCATTTGGCAGTTTCTGTGAATAGATAAAAACATAGAGCACAGCTGAGAAATCACATTTGGTAACAGATTTTGATAAAGAATTACATGGTAAATGAAATAAACAAACTCTTTCCACTTTTGTCATATGAGTCTGAGCACTTTCCAAGCTTTAATCAGATTGCTCCAAGATAACAGGGGGGAAAAAAAAAAAAAAAAGACCCTCACTTTTCTAATTTTGCAGCCCACTGATGTGGATGAGCCAAGCAAAGACCTCATTGAAATAAAAAATGTTCTCCAAGCTCATCATCCTGGCCTAGCTGAAATGAGAAAAAAAATCTTGTGCAACATTGAGAAACATGAAAATGAGATTCAATGAGAGACAGGGCAAAGGGGGTTTGGGGTAGTTATGGAGCCATGCACTGGAAAGCCACTTCCCCCTTTTGGGGAAACCTCTCTGTATTCACACAGAGCTCCAATGAGTTACAACTGGCCTTGGACAGTTCCAGGGATGGAATATAACTTCACTTATATGCTAGACTGTATTGCAACTCCTGTTCTTCTAATCATCTAGAGACATCACATGTTTGAAGAGTTTTGTACATTCTGCTTTCCTGTTTTTCCTGTCTTTTCTCTTTCCTTCCCATACAGATGGTGCCCAGCATGTGTCCAGATCTTGTCCCAAAGATCAGGATGGCATGTGTGATGGTTCCTTCTTTCTTTATTACCTTCTTGGTAAAAAATCTGGATCTGGTAGCCTCAAATCCATGGGAATATAGACAATTCAAAAGTTGACTAGTTAGAGAAATCTGAAACTAATGTGAAACTAAGCAATTTTAAGATGAAGGAAGGAAACAAAATATCATAAATTAATTGTGTGCTCGTCAGGTTTTCAACCTGTTAAAAGAAAAAAATTCATGTGGAGAAGACAGTCTAGACTTCACAATACCCCTGCTTGTTAAAGTCCTTTGCCACTCTAATAATAAATTCTGTGCTATACTAAACAAAACATTCTGTTAAGGGAAAACAAAGCTTTAATTGTCACTAGGATATGTGACGCACACGGATGGTACAACATTCAGCAGAATGTTTGATTGTAACGGTCTGTGGATAGTTTGGAACTTGTTGCTTGAGTAGGTGGATAATTTCATGAGACACTAAAGCTCTTGTGCAAACCATTGCTTTCAAGGTCTTTCCTGAACAAGTCTCTGCTGTCCATGACTTGCTCCTCACTCCACAATCACCAGTTCACCACAGGCACTTTCACCAAAGAAATGGGATTGCAATCAGCTGGGACAAGGCTTGACTTCAGCAACCACGTCCTTCTCTAGCAGCCAGAAAGCATCACAGTGAATATGAATATTATATATGAATAGATATGCATATTCTTCCCAAATTCCTCACACTGCCAAAGCACATTAGAGGTATTTTTGGACAGGAACTAACTTTCAGACAAGACCTACCTGATTTAAGTTTATTCCCTCTAGGTTATTAAATGCAGCAATTTGTATTTTCCAATGACAAATGCACTCACTTTTTAAAAAACAGGAAAAAGGAAAGAACAACTGTTATGTGACCATCAGCAGTCTCTCCAGTAGTGATGTACTGGGAATTTATGAAGTCAGAAATGTTATGTAGCTATGACCAGAAGACAACCATTTCCATGGCAGATAATCCATGATAGTCTTGAGTTATAGCATGTTACACTTTTCCTCATCAATAAACAACTGTATTTTCAAAAATCACCAGTATTACTCAGTACAATCACAAAACTAAACAGAAAACCAATCAATAGTCATAATTTTCTTGAGAAGGAATCTGAAGATGTGCTCCATAAACTCCATCACATTCAAGGATATTTTATTAATAAGAGTAACTATGAACCTCTGGGTACAACATAGAAATAATATGGCTCATTAATCTCCAAACAACATTGACTACATTCCATGTCCACTCTGTGCTGACACATGATAAAAAGTGAAACAGCCCCATCACATCCTTACAGAGACAAGGCCCTTGCTATTTGATTTTGAAGAAGCCAGTTGTGGTTGAAATAAATTATTTCAGTTATTTGGAAGTAAAATCTGCTGTGCACCATCAGGCTTATGCTGAGATAGCCAGTTCCACACAAAACCTGCCTTTCACTTGAGGATTTAGCATCCCTGTCACCACTTTCTTGCTGAAACACAGGAAAAATAGAAGTGTCCGTACATTTACAAGAGGAAGTGTTGACACACAACTAACCCCTGGAAAACCTCAAGCTTCCTAAGTCATATACTCTGGAATATAACATGTTTCTGTGCTAAACCTTCACACCAGTAAGTAATCTAAGATTTTTCCTTTTCAGACCCACAGCTCTTCTCTTTAACTGAAACCTTCTAGTCCTTTTCAAATGGGAAATCGGCCAAAAAAATGCTACCCTTCTCTTTTCTGGCATCTTAAATGTAGTCAGCACTTTTGAATGCTATTCTTTCTACTGCCTTCTCTTTTCTAAACTCATGCATCCATATTTTTCCCTATTTTCTTGGAAGGAAAAGGAAGTTGGCCAGTTAAACCAATGAAACTGTTACATTTTGTTTCATTATACAACACATTTCACATTTTTAAGGCTGCATAGTTGATTAAATAATTATCATGTCTGAATTAGAAATAAGGTATGACCTTATATTGAAATTTAGAATTACACTTGCTGCTTTTGAGAGCTTCAGTTGTAGAATTTTGACTGACGTTGTATAGGACTGGAATGTTCTGTACACATGTTTTCAAAAAGTACTTCAAATTTTAGTTGCATGTTCTGGCTATGAAGACAAAACACCAAAGTTATAAAGTCTTATTTTATGACTACTGAAATCTCACTCCCACAGTCCAGAATAATGACCTGACAGGAAACTGATCCTTATTACAGTTCTTAACTTGGATTGATTTTTGCAATGGGAGGGCTCTTTCCCCTGGTGGTTCAGCATCTGCTTAAACTGCTCCAGGTTAGGTTGACATAAATAGATCTTTTCTTTCATGAGTCGAAGGCCAAAGAAGATCAATCTTTTGGATCCGAGAACCTATTTAAGTGCTGATTTTGCTACCTCTGGTGGATACTCACAGTATCCAGAACTCAATTGCCTTTGGGTTGAGCAGCAATAAAGTATTAATTTATGAGGAAATATGCAGAGAAGGTGACATAAATAGCTCACAACTAGAGTGGATCAAAACCTACTCTTTCTATTAACACTGCAGTTTCAGTTTCTGAAGAATGGTGGAGCAATACAGACAAAATACATTTATGCCCATACTGCATTTGAAACATGACCATATTTTCCATTAGTAACCAGAATACAAATTCTTACAGGCAGATAGAACTTCCTTGAAGGTAACAATGTTTTTCAACTACAGAATTGTTAAATAATGCAGCGTATCCATAAAAAAACCTCTCTGAAGGTTCATGGTATGAGCTATATCATTAGTATTTATAATGAGAAGCTGCACCTGACATCTTAGGAAGTGTAAAACATTAAAAAAAAATGTCTTATGCAGCAGGGAGAATCTGAATGAATATATAGTAAAAAGGTTAAGCTAATTCTGAATACTGTAAAATGTAAGACATACCAAACATAGTATTTTTCTGACCTCTAATAAAAATAAAACCTCTCCTCTAACAGAGAAAATTTTAAGATCACATATTAGAAAACACAAGAAATGGAACTGTTCCCTTGAACTGGAAAGCAGGGAAATGAAGAAGATAGGTGGGTGGTTTTGATGGTAAAATAGGGGACAATGTAAAAGTGAAACATAAAAAGGAGTGGAGGAACCACTGAAATCTCACATTCCTCCCTTTGGTCCTTCTTTGGATGTGAATTCAGGCACTTGACTGTTGCATTATTGGAGACAGTTTTGTGAGGTTAGGTGCTTTTTTCTGGACAGGAAATCACATCTGCTTTAATATGGTATTTTTTTCTTCATAAATACAGAGCTAACTGCACATACACATGTACCAGTACCATTTAGGTATTTCAGATACATTTAGTTTTACCTGGTGGTGGCCAAAGGACTGAAAAAGAACAATGCCTGAAATGCTGTTGGTGGGTGAGGAACCCATATCCATATAGTGAGTCTTCTGAGTCTTCTGAAATGAAAAAAACTCTGGGTCAGCAAGTGGCATTCTCACCATGCTGGCAGGGCAAAAAATCCCAAAGACACCTTGATAAATGGATTGCTGAAGGAAACAAAGGTCCGCGCAAAGACTTTTTTTTCTGTGCTACCCTCCCTCCTTTCCTTACTCCTCCTTGTGATTTCTGTTTAGATGTGCAAAAACCAGCTGCTACTGAAATAATCCTGTCTCAGACTGAAGGGTTCCCATCCAAAATAATACATTCAGATCTGTCCCATCATCAAGAAATCCACGAGGAAAATAGCCAGCTGCCAAACAGACTGCTGCCAAATCACATCTGAGGACATTTCAGACTATGATTTCAAATTATCAGAAGCGGAGAGAAACGACATTAGAAATCATGCTTCAAATACTTGGACTAGAGCAGCTTAGGCAATAAATTTAATTGCAATGAACCTTTTCTTTCTGACATGTCAGCGATGCAACTGAACTTCCAAAACCAGTGAAACAGGAACCCCTGGCAGCAGAGGCTTCACACAGAGCAATGAGACAGAACAGGGCAGGGCAAGCAGCTGCCAAATTTATAAATTCTACATTGCAACTAGGGATTTGATTCTACTGTGCCATTATTAATAAAGTGCAAGATTTAAAATCACAAAGAATAAAAATTAAACTCAAAAACAAAACCGGCAAAACACCAAAACCCACCACACCTCACTCCACCAAAAAGACAAAACTTGTTTTTATTTACTGTAATGAAAAAAACACTTAAGCCACACTGTATGTTCACAGGTACAACAGAAATCTGACCTTGGGTTTCTGCACTAGACCGTGGAAATATTTATCCAGTTCACCATCCAAAATGGGAACAAACACAGAAATCCATATTTCCCAAGCTATTTTACAGCTCATCCTCCATTATTCTTATGTTCAACCACACCAAAGACCTACTATATTCTGGGTGCAATGAAAAGTGCTTTGGGTTATTTTTTTGAGGTCCACTTAAAAATACATTTCATTCAAGTCAGATATCCCCACTAAAAAGGGAGCAGGAGCCCCTCAGACACACTCATCTATTTGTTTGTCACCTTCAGAGGGCTGGGACATCTCTGCTATGGGGAAAGGATGAGAAAGTTGGGGTTGTTCCCCCTGGAGAAGGTCCCAGGGAGACCTGGAGAGCCCATTCCAGCACCTAAAGGGGCTCCAAGAGAGCTGAGGAAGGACACTGGACAAGGGCCTGGAGGGACAGGACAAGGAGGAACGGCTTCAAACTGACAGAGGGCAGGGCTAGATGGGACATTGGGATGGAATCGTTCCCCCTGTGAGGTTGGTGAGGCCCTGCACAGATTGCCCAGAGAAGCTGTGGCCCCATCCTTGGGAATGTTCAAGGCTAGGCTAGATGGGGCTCTGAACGACTTCCCTTCTGGTGTTACATTAAAGCAAGGCACTTTCCAGTAGGTTCAGTTGGTTCCATTTTTTAACTACTGAGCTGAAACTACTTCCCAAGAGAAGAGGAAGAACTGAGCTGGCCCTCCTGAGCTGGGGTAAGCTGGAAAGCATTTAGGACCAACTGCCTCAGAGTCAACCATGCCATCTGAGTGTGCTCATATCTGTGTTATTCCAGAAGGCTCAAGGGATTGAAATGAGCCCGAGGTTCACTTCCCAAATGCTTCCTCAACAGGAGCCTTCCTTGACAGCTCATGCAGTGAGTACGTTCATGCTGAGCTGCCTCAACAGCTAGGGAGAAAGTAAATCAATTCAATCTCCAGTGAGAACTTTCTCAACTTGGGGGACACACCCTCCCTTCTACTGTAATTTCCTGGCCACAGAGAGCCCTCTCCCTTTCCCCACTGTACTGAGGTACAGACTTCCTTTACCACCTACTGTGTGTCCCTGCTAAACATGTACAAGTGTGTTTCCTCTCATTACATACATTGCATGACCATTAAAATTAGCTCTAAACCTGTCCTGGGCATAGAAGTTAGTATGTATAACCCTCAAGAAGACTGAAAAGTTCACAAGTTCAGTATGACCTGATTAATGAAGCAGCTCTTCCACAATCCTGCTCTTAGCTGATTCCTTCCTGCTCCTGCATCCCTCACCTTCTGCAGCCACAGGCACTCAGCTCTGGAGAACATCTTCTGCTGGCAGCAGCAAGAGAGACCTGAAGTGGAGGCTGAGAAAGGAGGAGGACAACAGGTCTCCTTCCCCAGCCACGGTATCATCTCCCATCCCCTACTGCTTGCAGGTCTCCAGGGAAGCCCTCCTTGCCATAGCAGGGAATGTTGTAATGGGAAAGGCTCAAGCAGCTGATCTGGAGGCAGGAGATGCAGAGGATCAAAGAGCATTTGGTGAGGACAACTCCAAAGCCCTAGGGCTCCCAGCCTGGAGCTGTGTCATCCTTCCCTGCCTTCCAGCACTTAGGCCCTAGCCCTGCTCCCCAGGCTGCTGAAGGATACCACAGCCCATCTGGGCCCTGGCAGGATTCCCCAGTAGGACATGTGGCCTGTGGAGGACCCACATTGGAGCAGCCTGTGCCTGAAGGACTGTACCCTGTGGAAAAGTGACTCATGTGGGAGCAAAGTCTCAAGAACTATTGCCCATGGGATGGATCCAAAAGACTGTCTCCCATGGGAGGGACCCCACAGGAAGCAGGGGAGTAAGATTTACTTCTCATCCTTAAGCTCTGAATTTAGTTAACATCCCCACACGGAGTCTGTTTTGTCCATGATGGTGACCAGTGAGAAGAGATCTCTCACAGTCCTTAACTCATGGACCCCTCTGTTACATTTTCTCTCCTCTGCCCCTTTGCAGAGCAGGGGTGAGAGAGCAGCTCTACTGAGTACCTGGCATCCAACTATGGGCAAACCACTGCAATGGGGGAGAGAGAATAAGACAGAAAACCACTCCTAGGTCGAGAAAAGACACTTCACTGAAGCAAAACACAAAGTCTGAGCGTGCACAAGTGAGGGCAAAAATAACAAGTTCTATTCACCACTTCCTGTTAGCGAGCAGTGTCCAGTCACTTCCTGGGAAGCAGGGCTTCAGCACAAGGAGTGGCTGCTCAGTAGGAAAGCATTGCAAGCAATGACTGCCCCTCCCTTTCCTCCTCCTCCCCTTAGCTTTTATATCTGAGCCCACGTCAAATGGTCTGGAACATCCCTTTGGTCAGTTTGGGTCAGCTGGCCTGGCTGTGTCCCCTCCCAGAATGTTGCCCTCGACTGGAGAAGGAATGTTACAGTGCTGGTGCTCTGCCAGTGCGCTGCCCAAGAATGAGGGCAAGATCTAACGGTTTAATCAAGAACACAAGAGACAACACAAGAGTAATCAAGCAGGAAACTATTTATTTAAGCAACAAGGTAAAACCTGTTCCACCAAGCAGAGCTTTAAAACATTTTGCAGCAAAGTCAGCCAGCCAGTGAAAAAAGTAGAATTAAGGAAAGTTGTATCAGGTTAGAGTCTTATCCAAATTTGCTTCCAGTTTGTGTAAATAACTGCAGAGCCAGGAACCAAAAAATGCTAAGTAATCTGTCAATATCCAGTGCAAAACCAGTTCTAGTTAATTCAAGTTAACACTCAAAATGCACTGTTAGGAATCATGCACCTCTCTCACCTACCTGGCATGCTTGCATGCAAGTATCATTACCAGCCTACATCAAAAGGAGTACAATTTTAGTTTTAATGTCCTGTAGGTAAAAGCAACAGCGTGCTTTTGGACCATTGTCAGGAACCACAGACACGGGTGAAGTGCTGGTCTGTGAGTTACATGTCAGCTTCTCTTGGTTTCATGTCCCTTATCACAAGAGCTACAACGTGCACTTAGCGGGGATTGACAAGTAAAAATTCAGACAAGGAAGACTCCCTTGGTTTCTGGGTTATACACAGATCTAGTGGGCCTAGAGGTGGCTGACCTTCCCCTGTCTGAGACCCTGGGAGACCCTCACAGACAACGTTAGAGAGAACAGCACAGCACTCCAAGGCTGCGTTAGAACTCTATGACAAACAGCATCGATACTGGGAGCACTCACAACCCCGGAGTCACACTGAGTGACTGATCTTTGTGGCAAAGTAAAGTACATAAATGTCACTGAGAAACACACTGATAAAAGCACTAGTATCCCCATGAAATAAAGGTTACCCACAGGTGTCCCCATAGGGAAGCAGAGGGGAAGAGCCCACTGCCCATCCCAGGACACAAAGGGGGAGAGGGGGAGTCTCCTCTGACCTCCCTCCCTCCTAGGTTCTATTTGTATTGCTTTCTTTGAGGATGGGAAAAAGACAAAGTTCCAGTTGATGTCATTTCATGATAAGGTGGAGTTTGAGTAGCTTTACTCATACATGTAAAGCATGTAGGTTTTACTTCATTAGCATATGCAGGGGTGTTAAAGGTAGTTTGTATTTTCAAGCCAATGAGGCAAAGTTCAGCTTTTGGTCACTGGTCTGCCCATTAATTTGGCTTGGTTCCAATTTAGCTGCTTTGTTTAAAACAGAGACGACCACTTCATATCCTTTGTTCCACTCCTCTCTCAGGGCAACACCTCCTCAGTGTCCCTGCTCCTAACACAGGCAGGCGGGTTGTTTCTGGTGAACTGCTGCCAACACAGACACCTCTCCTTGCTCAGCTCTTGTCTTTTAACATCTCTCCACAAGGAGTGAAGAAAAATGTTAACTTCTGGCTCCTGTACTCTAAAGCTGCAGAAAAGGTATGTGAAGCCTCTACCACGACCAGATGGGCAATGTTCTTTTGGGAAATGGCAACGGCCAAAAAGCACATCTCCTGTTTGCAGCAGTGAGAGAATACACCCTCACAGGACGTGCACATGCAAAGTGTCTTACCTGAAAAGACCTTCAGGTGTGCACACTATTGGACAGAAGCATAATCCAAAAGAAAAGAAGGGAGAACTAGTCCTGGTGAAAACAAATTTGCTGTGGATAAAAGCCCACTAACCAGAAAGCAAGAATTCCAGGAGGGATGGAAAGTTCACAACCCTTTATAACATGTCTCCATCCAATAGAATCACATTAGCAAAATACTGGAGGTCTCCAAAGGCCTCCGGACACAATCCTGAGGAATGTGCCCTCTGGGCCCCTGCCTAAGCAGGGAGGTTGAACTAGAGGACACCCTGTGATCCCTTCCAACCCCTTCTAAGATTCTATGATAATGAATAACAACTCCAAACCCCTTCTCACAGCTCCCATTACGTAATTTTCCTGTTGAATTCCAAACTGGGTTGTTAACATTGCTCCCATGCACACAACTGGACATGTGGAGCTGAAAGGGTCTGAGCCACAGATCATTATAGGGGGGGAGGGAAGACACAGCAAAAAGCAATGAGCAGCTTCTTCTGGCCATGTCCTCAGTGTTCACTGGTACTGCCTTGCACAGTAGCCTCAAGCACACAGCACTTTCTGGATGCAGAGACCTTGATTCACTCTGCAAATGAGTAAACTCCTTCCACAGGTATTTATCTCATAAAGCTATTATTCCCAACTATCCTAAGAAGGGATGTCACACCTGGTATTCAGCAGGACTCACTGACTCTAGGTCTTTAGCAGAGCAACAAAGTCAAGGGTCTTGGGGTTTTTTTAATAGCATTAATCCTGTAGCTGCACCAACAAGTATTTGGGGTTCTCCAAACAATATGGGAAGTACTTGGACCTAAGCAGCAACTCACTTTACAAGATTTCTCATAATGTTTAAAGCAGAGCCTCTGTAGCTTGTACCAAAATGGTTCCAATGGTTCATGTAGTGAAACAGCTGATAAAGGTTGAGGCGCTTCTCAAACCCTGCAGCTTTGGGAATTTTACTGTGATAAGCAGAATAAAAAGAACCGTGGAAGCCACCAAACATCCCAGCTATTGCAAGCTCATACTCTGAATGGCCATAGAAAGAAGCTGGATCAAAGATAATGGGACCAGAATCATCCTCAGCTACGTTTCCTCCCCAGAGGTCTCCATGCAGGAGAGCAGGAACGATTTCTGCATCACCAAACAAACTGGGTATCTTCAGCTGCAGGGGGAAAAAATAAGACATGTAAACACTGCATTTTAAGGTGGACGACTGTAGAGTTTCGTCTGCATGAACAGCAATAGGAGCTGGCAAACAGAGGTGCGGAGCAAATCCAGAGGACTCCTATTTTTCATGAAGCCAGCAGCAGAACAGTAGTCATCCCAACCTTTTTTAGCAAGAAAATCAAAAATTTAAAAGGTGTGTTTGGTGCTGGAATACTGACCAGACTTAAGAACAACAAGCATCACCACTTCATCATTAGAATGCTCAGGGATGGCTCACCTACCCAGAGGAATTTCCACAAAGCAGTGCCCAAAGAGCTGATACTGCAGTCACTGAATCAGATGCAAACAACAGATGAACAGACAGTACTGCCGATGCACATTTCTCATCACGAACATGTTACAGGGAATGAGAAAGATGGACTCCATCTGGTATTTCCCAAAACAGTTAAGGCCCCTCCCTCCTAGGTTCTTCACTTTGGAATACAAGCATAGGCTGATGCAGCAAAAGCCCTTACACCTTAAAATAAAGGGCATTTTAGTGCCTAAAAAGTTACCAACAAACAGGAACTTTGTTTTAAGAAAATAACATCTACTAGTACCCAGCTATCCCTCTAACGAGAACTGAGACACTTGCTCCTACCTGAAGTTGTGCCCAAAGTTCTTTTGCCTCCCTGTCTCCTGAATTCTTTTCAATCAAGTCCATCTGGGGCTGGATTCTTTGTTGGGCAAAGAAAGTCACCCAATCCTTCTGCCAGTCATTCACCTGAAGAACAGGACTGAGATGTTAGTTCTACACTACACAAAAGGCAGACAGTTTTTCCTTTTTAAACAAAAGCTTTCTGAGGATTTTACAGCCTTTCTGCTGGACGTTATCTTAAAACATTAAATTAGAGGAATAAAGAGTTTTCTCTCAGTGATTAAAACCCATGAAGTTCAAGAGCTATGAACGTCCAATGCAGCTCTAAGTGCTGTCCCAAATCACTACTTTCCTTAGAAGGCTGGGCAATGCTTTTTCTTTTCACTGCTCCATGAAAAATCACTTTTTATGGTCATTTTGACCCTTTGTGTCATTGAAGAGAAAGATGAACTTAAAACTCCCTGTGATGAAGTACAACCCACCTGTGGGAGATAGCCACAGCAGGTCACTGTATGAAAGCCAAACCGATCCACAAACTGGACTTCTGTTTGCCCTTGCCCTTTACCTGTCAAACCAGAAACAAAAACTCAACACTAATGACAAAACCCTAAGCACCCACAATGCAAATGAACCTTAAAAACTAAGCAAAGGTACAGCGCTGCTGCTGCTACTGACAGTAATCAAAATTTGTGCCTTACTGTCCCTTTTTTTAACATTGGTTGTTGCTGTTGTTTTTTAAGTTCAAAGCAGCTTTATTCTGCTTTTCATAGCTGTATTTTGAGGTCCCGTATCTCCTCTGATACCTTCTAGAAACTGTGGTTTGGGCTCCCAGGAGTGCCAAAGTGAGTGTGTGTTTCTCTCACAGAGATCTAAACAGAGCAACCCAAAGCAAAAATAAAACCCCCTGCCTGGGTGCCTTATCCAAACCTACTCTCACACTGTCTTTAGTGGAAGAAAATAAACTTGTCCTGAAGCAACAAAAGCTGTTTTAAATAGCTTGTAGATTATTATTCATCAGGTTAAACTCGCAAAGAGCAGTGTACTGTACCAACTGTGCTCTCCTCCCTCTTCAGCTTCTCTCCAAGTCTCTGGTTGTGAAGGTGAAGGTCTGCCAGCTGTTTTCCAAGCAGGGCTGAATGGCTGAGGAACAAACACCATTAGCAACACTGACACGTGAACAAATCCAGGTCTAGGTGACCAAGGAGTTACTTCAAAAGAATTATCAAGGAAGTAAAAGAAGTTCTGCACCTCTAAGAAAATAATTTTTAAAAATATTCCAATTTAAAAAGCCTCCTCTTCCTGTCACTACTGTACACTGACAAAATGTACTTAAGTGGTTGTTTCTGACGTGACTATTAAAAGTGAGAGCAAGCAGCAGCTGTGAATTTACTGACAAGGAGAAACTATCAACTCTAATTCCTGCGTGAGATCACTTCCATAAGAACTTTCAGGAAAAGAGGCAAAGGCAACACTTGTGTTTTTACCTGCTCAGCCTCCCCATTTCCAAATGTTCCATGGCAAAGGCAGCTCCACCCCCAGGAATGTCGATCACTTTGATGGGTTTAGGCACTTTCACGGTCTGCGTTTTCAGGATGGCTTCCAAACTTGCCTTTTCTCCCTCAAACATTCTTCTGGCCTGCCACATATTAGGGGAAAGCATGAAAATCAGTCGTAGGTAAACGAAGCACCTCCACAAAAACAGCACTTCCACAAAACCAATGGAGGCTGTGAAAGTTCAACTCTCTCTTGTCAGGGGAGTTGGAGAGAGCCCGAAAATTCCCCCCTGAGCCCGCCCAGATGCTGCTCACCAGATCTGTGCCTCACCAGAAGGATGTCCCGGCCTCATTTCTTTTACTTCATGGGGGGAAGGGAGGGCCAAAAAGGAGCCAAATGCTCCTTTATCACACTTGCACACAGAAGCCCTCAGAACCCAACCCACTGCCAAACTGCACCTGCCTGGAAGACACCCCGAATCTGGGGCCTATTTCTGCACCTGTTGTCCACACCAAGCCAGTGGCTCTCTCCTCTGAGTCCAGCGACACAAATTAACTCCATGAAGAAATGCTTCTCTGGGAAGAGTCAGGCAGACGTAGCAAAAAAACCCCCCCAAAATAACAGCATGTGGGAATTCTAACAGATCTGGCAAAAGTAAGAGCAGGGAAATATAATAAATAAAACAGAATGCTACCCCCTTTAGTACTGATACATGAAACGCTGCCAAAGGACAATCTGCAACAGACATCAACCAAAAATTCCAAAGCCAACCAGACATCATGGAATCACAGAACAGGCTGGGTTGGAATGGACCTTACATTAGATCATCCAGTCCCACCCCCCAGCCATGGGCAGGGACACCTTCCACTATCCCAGAGTGAAGAACTGCTGAGCTCCTGAGCCATGAGTCAGCTCTGTTCAGAGGAAACCAGGGAATACTGTGCCTGAAGCACCACAGGAGCTTAAAGCCAGCTGCTGAAACAGAGTGAAAACTGCTGATGCACAGCACAGCACAGTGTTTACAACAGACTTCAGCAAGGTTCACTTTAATCAGCACTCAGGCAAAAGCACAGAGAATTAAACTCCTGAACAGAAGATATATCCAGACCTTTTTTCTTTCTTTTTTTTTTTCCTCTCCAAGCCTGATCCTGCACCTGACTGGACTGTATGGCTAAATACACAATTAGCAAAAACCCAAGAAGGGCTCTGCTGCTACCAATTCAAACTCCTTTCCCTAAAAACAGGATAACCTCTCCTGTATAACCACCTCTGTGCATTCACCCAGCTCCCCAGTATGATCCGAGAGTGTAAGAGGAATCTGGAAGAGTGGCACAAATGCTTTCCAGCCCATTTGTTTGCTGTGAGAGCCAAAGACAAGTTCTCACTTCTGTTCTGCCACTGAAACTATCGACACACACAAGCACAGGGTGTCTTCAAAGGGAATTCCCCCTGCTCTCTGCTTTTGCAAAGGTCGATGCAGAGGTGTGCTAATCTCTCCCAAATGCTGATACACCTGCCTTCCACAGCGGGTCCTTCTAGGTACGGAAAAGGACACAGCATAAATTCTGGGGAAAACACGGCCTACTGAGAAAAGCTCCTTCTCTCTCACCCAGCGAATTACTGCTTGGGTTACAACCAGGAGAGGTGCACCCCCTCTGCAGACAATTGACACAGAATTAACAGGGTTGCGAAAGACCCTGGCGCAGCCTCAGGCCGTCCCCTCTCCTCCTGCCCCTCGTTCCCTGCGAGCAGAGCCCGACCCTCCCCGGCTCCCCGCTCCTGTCAGGGCCTCGCAGAGAACCCCACCTCCACCCAGAGCCTCCTTTTTATCCCCCTCAGCTCCGATCCCTGCCCTGGACACGCTCCAGCCCCTCCACGTCTCCTCCGAGGGTCCCAGAGGTGCCCCCACGGCACCGGCGGCGCCCCGGCAGCGCAGGGACGGTGGCGGGAGGAAAAGGACAGACACCACCTTTTGCTCCCCCCACCGCCCTCCGCTCCCCGCACCGGCCGCACCTCCTCCTTGGCGTTGCTCTTGACGAACACCAGCCCTCGGTCCGTGTGGTAGCTGCGGCCCTGGCTGATGCAGCCGCCCCCCGAGTGCCCGGTCGGCCGCAGCACGGCCGTGCCCAGCTCCCGCCTCAGCGCCTCCTCCATGGCGGCGGGGCCGGGCCGGGCCGGGCCGGGGCTCTCGCTCCTCCCAGGAGGCTCCGCCCGCACGCCCGCGGCTTGTCCCTTCAAGCGCTCCAACGAGGGCACGGAGCCGCGAGCTGTTCTGAGTCACGAGGGCTGTCCAGTCTGTCCCTGAGAGGCTCATCCCGCCCTCTGGGGGAAGGAGAGCCTTGGCCCGGGAGCCGCCCTGCCCCTGCCCTGACACAACTCCAGCCCATTCCCTGGGCTCCTGGCCCTGCTCCCCACCGTCCCTGCCCCTCCTCTGCCCCTCCCCAGCAAGTTGTCCCTGCGGTGAGGTCTCCCCTCAGCCTGCAATTAGGATGGAAAAGACCTCTGAGACCATCGGCTGCCACCTGTGACCGGACACCACCTTGTCAGTCGGACAGTGGCACTGAGCACCACGTCCAGTCTTTCCTTCAAACACCTGCAGGGATGGTGACTCCACCAGATCCCTGGGCAGCCCATTCCAATGTCGAATCACCCTTTCTGTGAAGAAATTCCTCTTGTTTCTTGGGCTCGTGGCCATGCCTTGGGGGTCCAGAAAGAACCCAGCTCCCACGGCAGTCACCCTTTACCCAGCGTGATGAGCTGGCCTTGTTTTGTTCCTCGTTATCTGGCCTTTTCTTGGGTGTTTGGCCAAATGTTTGCAGGCTTCAGCATTCTGCTATGTCCACTTTCAGATGATGTATTACCTCAACTTACTTTTTTTTTCCTATTACTTTTATATATATAGCTGCTGCAATTACCGAGACATATGAAACGTAATTTACCTGTCTGGAAGCCTGCTGGAGGAGCAGCTCTGGGAGGTGGTGTTGGCAGCAGTAATTGGCAATAATGATGTGTATCTGAGAAGAGAAAGAAACCAGCAATAATTTTGTTTTAAAAAGTGCCATGATTCACGCTGTTCAAATGAACTAACCTTCTGTTTATACACATCTATCTCCCATTTTGTTTTTCAGAGTATTGATAAAACTGGCAGAAGTTTCAGGTTTTCAAAAATTGTGCTTTCAAAACTCAGCACAGGCCATTCAAAGCATCTTTGGATTTTTCAGACAAATGGTGGTGTTAAGCTGCATCCCCCCATTGAGCAAAACAACATACCAGAAAGGCCCAAGCCGGGTTTCCTACTGATTGTGTGGAATGTCTTGAACTGGTGTCCATTCCTTGTGCTGGTTTGCCAGCACATACGATAGAGTAGAGAGGTGCTTTTTGATCACTGCTAAACACCAGCCTGAGGATTTACCGCAGCCAGAATCAAGGATTACTGAGATCCCATGTGGTGCTCACCTGTTTGCAGCACCTGCAGCATCAAAGTGGTGACGGAGGTGAAATCCTCTGGGAATGGCAGTGGATTTCCAACACCCGAAATAGCCTGAAATCCACTCAAACAGGCTGGAAAAAAACCCCCTCCTGTTCACAGGCCATTGTTTAATGCACATATTTCCCATTTCTCTGACTACACTCAAAAGCAGCACTCGTGCACGGTGCGTCAGTCACCTCAGCCAAGATGTCAGCAAGGGGCAATGCTTGTTTCTCTGTGTGCCCAGGCCAGTTTTTCCAGGACAGGCACTAACACTGTTACTGCAACAGGAAGGCATGCACCTTGCCCGCCTTTCCATCTCCAGGAATGCAATCCCTTTGAACCCACAAATTTAAGGTGAAAATCCCATGGATCCGTGAGACCCAAACCCCTGTTTTCTTGCGGGAAACATTTTCTGCTTCACAGTGATAAGCAACAGGCCAGTTTGATGCTGGAGATAAAGTCGAGTAGCCTTACTACCAAAATGTTGGCAAAAGCTCCAAAATCAGATTTGGCAGCATTTTGAAAAGACAAACACAGTGAGACACACAGAGATTTGGCTCAGTTTGGACAAAATAGCCTATGTTGTCACAGTATAAAG
>VXBA01005855.1:309632-334888 GCA_013399895.1 Serilophus lunatus | reverse complement strand
CGGACATTGAAGTGAGGAATAAGGGGTTTTCTTCTGTTGTTTGTTCACTTGTGGAACTGGTGTGGTGTTGGTGGATGGTTTTTGGGAGGTAGTTATTGGGCTTTTCTTCAGGGGGGGTTCCGGTATTTTAATATTTTTAAGTTAATTTTTTCCTTACCTCATAATGAATTCTTATTTTCTTTACTACCTCTGTATCCACGAATTATTAATCAATAATTTGTCCATCAAACCAGGACATTTACCTTTAGGAATTACTAGAACTGGAGACAAAGTCATCTCCTTTGCACCACTGAGTGGGCTCATGGGCTGTCAGGTTGCTTGGTTTTAAGCCAAAACATTAAAATCTGATGTTGACTGGTCTTTTCTAGACCATCAATGACATTTCAATGGAACCGAATTTTGTAAAAGCACCATGAAACCATTTTGTATTTAAAAATTTGTTTGTGAGCAGCCACGTAACAGCAGTATTTGGTATCAGCTGTGTTTTCAGATATCATCCTGCTTCAGCTTTTGACCTCCACTTCTGCTATTCCTTTTTTATATCGTGCCTATTTACCATGCTAACAACTCAGGAAGTTTTTTTGTGAGAGCAGATATCTCATTGGCAAAAAGGTAAGCATACCTAAATGCATTCCATGGGTTTTTGTCTTTGTTCAGCTCATTTACAGGTGGCCACACAAATCTGTTTGTGTAGCCAGAGCTGCAGGTCTACTTATCATAGTTATACATAGGCTAGTTATAGCACAAAGAAGCAGAAACAGCAGGGAAACATCTTAATCTTGTCTAGAGTGTGGGAATGTTCTGACTTTACAGGTTACTACTTTCCCAGCTTTGTGGTGGATGCCAAAATTGGCACTAAGCATCATCTACTGCAATCTGGGGCTGTGTGTGGTGAGACTCTGTGCTGGTACCAGCTGCAGAATTGGGAGGATCAGCCTGTTAACCCGAACAAGAGAAGCAGGAATGCATCAGTCATTCAACTCCCTTCACACAGGGCCAGTAACAAAGGGATGATCTCAGACAGCACGAACTTTCATTTCCTTGAAAACTCTGACTGCCAGTCTGAGGCATGATTTGTTGTTTGCAGAGATAATGTCAATCACTGAAATAATCATCAACCTGATCCAGACGGAAAAGTAAACACTTTATTTCCATGGCTAGAGCTGTGTTTGCTGAGCAATAGAGCTTGTGACACAGCGGAAGATGAGCTCACACACATGAAATATTTCTGTTCCCACTTCTATTGTCCTTTGCAACAGGAGCTGTAACCTCTGGTTTTTACTATAAAACCAGTGTAGGAGAGAGATCATCTGCAGTTCTGACTCAGACCATTAACAGCATATTGAGAAATAACTTTGGTTTCCCAGAAGGTTAATTTACGTCAGCAAGCTAAAAGATAATGAGAGTCATAAATCTTTGTCCATGTCCATATCTCCTGATTGCTTTAAAAATATCAGGGCAATACTTTCTATGCCTGAACCAAATACAGAAATTTTACTTGGTGTTCTTATCATCTGCAGCACATGCAGTGCAGTTACCCTGCTTTACAGCTGCCTCATTTCCAGTATGCTGGAATTAAGCACGATCTGTAAATTATGAATGACTTTTTAACATTCGTGAATCTTATAATTTTACTTTATTGATCAGTTCTTTATCATAATTGGCAACAACCAGTGAGGAAATGAATGTTCTACATCAAGCAAATGGGAATTTTATTGATGTAATATTGGGAAAGCAATAGACATGCTTAGCAAGCTAAAATGTTGTTATCCTTAACGTTTGTTTGAGAGTGCTTTTGATGTACTCCTGCCTGCATCTTCATGTGGGTTAAAAAAGCTGCTCTATTTAATATTTATAGGGAAGCCAGCTTATCCACACAAGTCTCTACGTCATTAATAGTAATGAAGTAACCATATACGTTCTTCTCCTTCTATTAATACTAATGAAAATGAACATGTATGTCAATGTAGGGAATACAAAGTTTTTCCTAATGCATTATACATTGTATTTTTCCTTAGGACTAGCATTCCGTCTCCTGTCTCCATTCCACACACTTCCTAAGTAGGCATGCATGGCCAGCTGCAACACAAAGCTTTTCTGCTGACTCCCATGCTTGAGGCACAGCAATTCCTTTCACTTCAGCAGAAACAAACCTTCTGTGAATAATCTGGTTAATAAAGGCTATGTACTGAAATACAGCATTTGCCCTTGTGTCACTTATAAATCACAGAGTCACAGAATCATTAAGGTTGGAAAAGATCTTTAAGATCATTGAGTCCAGCCAGTCCCCCAGCACTGCCAATCTTCCACCACTAAACCATGTTCCCAAGTGCACATCTACATGTCTTTAAAAACCCACACAGGGATGGTGACTCCACCACTTCTGTGGGCAGCCTTTTTGCAGAGCTTGACAGCCCTTTTGGTGAAGAAATTTTTCCTAATATCCAAATTAAACCTCCTCTGGTACAGTTTGCTTGTTACCTGGAAAGAGAAGCTGATACCCACATGGGTATACCTTCCTGTCAGGAAGTTTTAAAGAGAAAGTCCCCACTGAACATCATTTTTTTCCAGGAAAAACAAACTCATCTCTCTCAGCCACACATCATACTTGTCCTCCAGACCCTTCTACAGCCCTGTAGCCTTCTTCGCACATGCACAAGTCATAAGGCACATCAACAGCAACAAAAGTCAATTGCCAGAGACAAGTCACAGCTGTGTATCTGCCATCCCTATGCTCAAATCATGGGAGAAGAGAAATCAATCTCTTCCTACCAAGATTAAACCCAGCCCTTAATAGAATAAAAAAATTATAAAATAAAATAATAAAATAAATGTCTTATAAAAATTACTACTAGTTGGTCAGGGTGGCACCAAACCCCGATTTGTCTTAAGAGTGAAAACAACCAGCCTTCCTGGTGGGTCACAAAGCAAACACTTTTAGGCTTCCAAAGTGTATGTGTGGAGATAAAGATGCATAGGGTGAGGACAGTTAAATGAACTTCAATTCTCTACATGCACCTCTCAAATAACTTTTATGCGCAATTAGCATTCGCTGCACTCTGCTTTGGGAAGACACCTGATTAGGTTGTGTATTTTGGCAAAAGTGATTAGTGCAAGAGAGTTGATTTTATGTCAGTTATTGGGTGTCTGTAATGAGATCAATTAGCTCATTTGATTTCCTGTTCATCAATCAACCTTATGCTTGCTGAATGTAACTGAATTTGTGTTCAGCAGCAAAATGAAGATATTTAGATTTACTCTAGTAAAATCATGTAGCAAGGTGAAATTAACCTGCAGCGAAAAATGGGAACTGCTCTAAAGCATTTTAATTTGAAATATGCATATAGCAAAAATGCATCTTGTTCAAGCATTATTTGCCTTTTTTTTTTTTTTTGTGGTAGGGAGAGGGACGGAAACAGCTTCAAAACTGTTGATTGTGTTAACTGTGCTCACAGAAAGTTTTGAATGGTTTCATACCTCATATGAAATAGAAGTATCAGTAGTTTGTGTGAAAATAATAGAAAAAAAGCCATTACCCACAAATAATCCCAAAAAGAAAGCACCAGCTGCATCTAATACCTATACTAGCAAAGAGAGCTAGTGTAGACAAATAAAGCATTTCTCCAAAAATTCTGGAATCTAATTGCAGGTTATATAGCAGATTATAATAAAGTAAAATGGCAAAGGAGAATACAGTCTCCAACAGGTGTGAAAAACCATTATACACTAAGATAACTTGGCAAATAAAGTCTTTAATCCAAAATAACTCCTGAAAAAGAACAAAGAAGGGAGAAAAAACTCTACCACTTTTGAATTTTGCCCGCTGTTATTAGTAGCCTCTTTTAGGAACCTACCATGTCACCATGCCATGAATGTGTACAGTCCTGGGTCAAAGGGATTTGTTGTGAAGGCATCACCAGCCTTGTTGGGAAAGCAACAGTCACAGAGCAGCTTTTTAGAGAGTCAAATTAAATATTACTTATTGATTTATAGCTTACTGACCATTAACAAATGGCTTGTAAGAAAATGGTTGTTTATTACACATCATGTGAGAAAACATATGTCTTTATTCTTGAGGTTTGGGGCACCCAGGGAATGCAGTGATAATATAAATGGATTATTGATTATCCTTTTGGATATGGGGAGTTAAAACAATTTGGTTTTTTTATTAGTAACCCTTTTACAATAGGAATGCCTGACATTACACAACCACAGCATCAGCATGCACTCACCATATTGCACACTTTTTTCAGTACATTTGATCTTCACAGTAACTTTGGAACTATGCAGAACCCTTCATATATATTTAATTCAGACAATTCTGCAGGCATAAGAGCCATGGAACAGTTAGAAAGTGACTCACTGTTTCTTAATCAGAGAATAGTGACAAATCAGCTCTGGTGTCGCAGTGGAGAGGGCTACTGATGCTGACTAAATCATCCAAGGATGGATCTTTGGGGAGCCTGTGGTCACATCCTGGCTTGAGCAGGTGGCTGCCCAGGCTTTAGTGGTGTGCACTGAGCATTTGTCAACTCCCTGGTGTTTTGCTGTTTTGGACCAAAGAGCATTAGTCTAATTCTTTGCGTGCAAGGCTTTGTGATTTTTAAAACTTTTTTCCTCCTCTCTGACTTAGAAAAAGAGCACAAAAACATGTGATTTCTTTCTGGTGCACTATTTTCATTAGATAGACGCACATAGGTGAGAGCACCATAGGTTTGAGCTGTCCTTATGGTTAGTGGGTGACTCTGCAAGGCACTTTGGTGCAGACTTCCTACCTTCTAGGTACTTGGTTTCACAAGTGCAACCCACAGATAGTGTGCTCATATCCGTTCAGGAAACAAAACTACATTTAATATAAAAAAAATCCTGTGGGACAGACAGAAGTATTTCTCGTACCATCAGCAAAAGTGTATGTAAAAAAACAAGTGCTACTGGTCTACTCTAAACTAGTAAAAGACATAATAACTGTAAAATAATGGGAAAACCCTGAAAGAATAATTTATTTCATCTTTGAAGAGCTTTAGCCATGGATGGAAATAAGAAATTAAAAGTGATCACACACTAAAATAACTGATACCTCATCAAACACTTTGTAAGGTACAGGCATTTCTGTACCCTTCTGATACTATTTAATTGATTTCTGTTTATGCTCACATTTTTCTGGAATTTGTTTTCCCTGATTTGGTGGCCTATAGCAAATTTATTGTGTTTGATTTATTGCAGGAAGGCTTTGAAATAATTCCAAGGGTGAGCTTTGCCTTTTGAATTTATCTGGTTAAATGAGAGTAGGTAGGTACACTGATCTGTGGAGGTCAGGGAAAATTGCTGATAAGACATGGAAGTGACACTTTCCTGATGGAGCTTCTTTGAGGTCTGCTTGTCTACAGCATGCCTTCCAGCCTGGAGGCAGACAGCTTATTCAAAGACAGGCTTGTGCTCATGGATGTAGGTTACCCAGATTTGTTTTTTCTCTCTTTGACTTTCAAGATGTGTGTTCCCATGTTTGTGTCCCACAGGAAAAAAAGGACATCATCCTGCAGCAACGGTGCATCAGCTCCTCCACCCACATCAGCTGCAGGAATATCTTTGCGCATGCAATATTCCCCAGGGGTGGACATGTCCCAGGTACTTATGGCCACCTGGACTGTTCCAGGGTTTTTGTAGCAGGTGGAGTATCCTCAAGACATGGGACATTATGTCCCTTTTGGACACTGCTGTGCTTCCACTACAGGTCACCAAATGCTGCATGAGGGCTCCCATCCCATTCCATCCTATCCCCTAGATGCGTGGGTTACAGTCCACATTCACTTGAGCCAGGTACAGAGGTGGCTAAACTGTCTATGAAAACTGCTTGGGAAACTTAGTATTAATGTAACAGCAAGCAAGAACCCTTTTTTACAAACAAACAATCAAACAAAACCCCCAAATATGTCAGCAAATGGCAGTTGCTCAGGGAGTGCTGCAGAACATCAGCCACTGCAGCAGAGACAGCAAGCTGAGACCCCTCAATGCTGTATCTTGTGAACTGTTGCTTAAATGTTCTTAAAAATTACTTTAGGATGATTTTAGCTATATTTTTTTCCCCCAGGGTTTGTGAAAGTTTCCACTCTGTAACACAATAAAGATTTTATTGAGGAATGGCTACGAAAAGGGTATCTGAAAAATGACTAATCATCATTGCTTCAGTCTCCTTGACTTATCCTCATTACACAGAACTTACTTTTCCTGCACATGAAGGTTTTTCTATCTTTTACATACTTTGGCATTAAATTTTGCCTTGAAGCAAAAGTTTGAGCAAGAGCCCAAGAGATAAATGAAACTACAGTCATGTGTACCTTGCTACACTAACCATATATCTATATATTTGGATAGGCTACATTTTGAGTTGCAACACTGTCCTGGAAGTGACGGCTGTTGAGTGACAGTCATCACTGTTAATTGCCATTGCAGGTCTTTCAAGCCTACAGGATGCTCCACTGGGTCACTAAGAAGGTATTAATCAACCAGGGAAAATCTGATTGCCTTCACAAATAGTGTCTTCCATATCACCTTCCACAACATATGAAAAAATTGTCGTCCTATAGTATCTGCATATAACTAGCATTTCACGATCCTGTCATCAGTGCTTATGGCTAGTGTGTCTTCAGGCTAATATAACAACTCAGCTACTGCCGAAAAAGAAGTGCAAATCCTTCAGTGTGGATTATCCTTCACGTGAAAATTAATCCTCCATTTGCTTTATACCTGCTGAAATCCTAATTTGAGGCTGTAATATCACCAAGGCTTGTTATGTACTGCTGTGTGACATTGCTATATGCTGCTATAGAACCTTGAAATGGAATGTTGCCCATTTTGAGTGCATTGAAAATACAAACATTTGTAGCTCTTCAGAGGGAAGAGGAGCNAAAAAAAAAAAAAAGAAATAATGGCCTCAGCTCTTTTACCAGCCAACAGAGCGGTCACTTTGAGGGCTGATCAGTAAAGCCTCCTGAGAGGCTGTGCCACCAAAATGGATGGCTGACAGCAGGCAGGCACTTTACATCATATTTGTAAAACTCCTTTTTGGCTCAGAAAAGTGCAAACCCCAAGGAAGAGGTGACAAGGGAAAGCATTCCCAAAGCATCCTGATGGCAGCCCCTGCCCGCCCTGGTGCCTGTGGACTTGCTGCTCTGCAAGAGACAGAAATTGCCTTTGTTGCCCTTGGATAAAGACCACTGTTTCTCCATCTCACAGCCATTCAGGTTCCCAAATCTCTGCAAGATCTGAAGCAAGGAAGTAAGACATGAAGTGGAGATACTGCTGGTTTATTCCCTGAGCAATGCCAAAAGAGGGGAAAAAATGGATTATGAATAGCTGCCAGCAAATGAAAATGCTGTTGTCCTCAGTGCTAGTTTTATGATACCAAGGTGAAGCTGGTATAATTCACTTCTGTAACTTACATGGGCATGACACAGACTTTTGACATTCAATATTTTTTCACTTAGTGGAAGTTATAACTGCCCCTGAAAGTCTGAATCCACTTTCTTTTCCTACCATTTAGTCCCTTTAGTGTTTTGCTGTTTTTCCAAAGGATATGGTCAACTTGGGCACTTAGCTTTCTCCTAGCTGAGCATTCACAAGGTTTATAGATTAAGTCCAGTGGATATCTCCTGTTGTCCTTGGCATTTAGAGAACCAGGGAGTCAATGCACCAAGTCACAATCCTACTGACGTTGTACAGCACAACCAGCAGCAGCAGCAGAGCAGGTATATGTTATTTTTCAGCTGAGGATCAGGTCCATGCTGAAGCCCAACTTCCTTTTCAAACCAGCCTGCTTGGAAAGAACAGTGATATTTAAGAAATCCCAAAAAGAATTGGTGAAGGAGAAAATATGGGCATGTTTCACCCATAAAATTTGCTAATTTTTCTAAGCAGAGTGTTGTATCTTAAGACTATCACTGCCTAATATATAAATAATGTTTCTATAAGTACATTAATAAATGCATCTCACCCATTGAAATGCATATGTACTTTATAGGGGAGTTGTTTATTTAGTGTCAAAAAGATTAAGATTGGAGCTTTCTGAGTTCAGAGTGACTTTCTCACTACCTGCTGTAAGGGCAAAAGAAGGTCCTCGCTCAGTTGGAGCACCCAACTGCTACTTTCTTTCACAAGAAAATAATAGAAAGAGACAAGAGGATAAAAGTTTTTTATTTTGTGTGGAAATGCAGAATATTTCACTTATCTTGACAGCCTTGAAGATTAAGCTTTTCAACAGCTGTCATGTTTAGCAAGAGGCTGGTGAGTGCAGCACCCTGTGTTGTAGCTGCTCTGCAAAGGCACCAATGACACCGTACAGGATCGTCTGATGCTTTTGCAGTGGAGGCAATGCCACATTAATAAATGATAATGAAGTAGATTTCAGGTGTATCCTGTTGAGCAGAACGTGCAAATTAGGCAGCCTGGGGTGTGGGATTTGGCAAAACAGTCTAATTATCCCTGCCTCTTTATCCATGAATGATGGGTTAAAAAATAAAATAATCCTGTAAAATGCCCTGAAATAGTGATTAATAGAATTGCTATAAAATGCACCGTAAGAAACCTGGTGTGCTGCTCTTTGTGGTCCTTCCTTTTGCCAAAGACTCTAAATAAGGTGCCCTGTTTTAAATGGTATTTAAAATCTTTTTCCTGTTATCTATAAAAACAACATTTAAAAATGCTTCTTTCCTTACAACACAATACTAAAGTGTTTTGCACATCAAGGGTACTATTGACATATTCACTGGAGTATTTTTAGCATAGTGGGAAAAATAAAATCTTGAGAAAGGTCAGTTCTTTCACTGTGCTAATTAAATTTCTGTGGAAGGAGATTATGTCACAATGGTGACATGCAGGCTCTCCAGAACATCACACAGCAGCTTGCAGCAGGCAGCCTTTGGTAGCTGGTGCAAGAGTGGCTGGCAGGAATGGACACCCATGCTTGACAGATTGCCCCTGAGTCATGCAGCAGCAGGTTTCTTTCTCTGATATTTTCATTTCACAAAGCAGGGCAAGTAGACGGACCTCATATAAAAAGACGTTTTCTATTAGCCAAGTGCAACTCTGTGTATGTCCTCTTTAGCAGTAGAATGTGCTGATGAAAAAATCCAGGAAAGGTGCCTCACGGCCATCAAGGTACTGTGCTGCTAAAACTTGAAGATGAGTTAGTTTAGATTGGAGATAAGGAGGAGGTTTTTTAAAATGAGAATGATGAGACACTGGCATTGGTTGTCCAGAGAGGCTGTGGATACCCTGTCTCTGGAAACACTGAAGATCAGGTTGGATGGGGCTTTGACCAACCTGCTCCAGTGGAAGATGTCCCTGCCAGTGGCAGATGGGGTGGAACTAGATGATCCCTTCAAACTCAAACCATCCTGTGATTCTATGCTTCTATGATTCAGGAGGGGGAAATAAAATCTAGCATCACATTTTACCTCCTGCTCTTAATAAGCCTTAAAAAATGATTTTGAAGGAAATCCTAGTCAAAGCTGTATCTGTGTTCAGCAAAGGAAACACCATTTTCATACACTACGTATGTCACTAGCCAGGCCATGTCTGTGGTTCCTGTGTCTGTCTGCACAATATGGAAGGAGGGAGGAAGGTGTGAGAGTGGCCTGGCAAGCTGAGATCATCTCAGGACTGAGCTGACTCAGATCGCTGACCTCTCTCCCTTGGCAAGGACATGTAGCAGTGAGGTCTGTGAGCTAAACAACAGTTATCATCCCCCTCCTCCACCGCTTCAGCTGTGAAAAGGAGGTGAGGGAAACTTACAAATTCTCTTTGCCCACATAAGTGTTGTCCGTCATTCAGGTTATATATAAGCTTTCTGTGTACCATAACAAATGGTGTGTCTTTCTGCAAATTAAATAATCTCTGAACCCTTTCAGTAGATACAAATGGATTTTTTTTCCTTTTTTTATTTTTCCACCCAAAAGTTGAATATATTGGTGCTGTTTTGTGGACATCTGTTCACTATTGTCTAGTATCAGCAAAATGCACTGTAAAGCATGGGATTTTAAAACTCTGAACAATGGTGATTGTTGTTTGTCAGTAAATAATCACCTTCTCCTCTGGAGGGCAAAGATAACTTGCTCCAAGTGGAAAAATTGAGAATATGTTAAGTAAGCTATTCCAGTCCTTGAAAGCTGATTTCCAATGGATATGAGGAATGAAAACTATTCTGGATTTTTTACATTAGCTCCCTGTCTGGATAAGGCAAGGCAAGGCACAGAGTGTCTGAGTCAGGAGATGATTTGTCTGCTGCAATGAATGAGAAGAGCAGGTGCAGAGCAAAGCCAGCACAGTCACCAGCACTGGGACTCAGTCTCCCACTGTTTGACTGGTCATGCCAGGCTTTAATTTCGTGTCTGCACCCCTGTCATGCCTCAAAACTCTGCCCAGACACCTTGCCACCCCTGCACTCACTGGTGAATGCTGCCACATCCATCTTATCCTGCTGTGGCTGCTACTGCCACATTCTCTTCATCATTCCTAGCCAGTAACAGGCTTATTTTTCTGAACATGTTCACTGATCTCCTGCAGAGCCCTGTGGTAGTTTAGAAAAAGCATTGTGGCTAAAGACAATTTTGGTTGGTTACCAGTTGATGGCACAAGGGCTGTTCCCCACCCCCCTCCAGTCAAGTGACTGTCACTTCCTAGCAAGTGTGAACCTGTCTTCACACTTCCATAAGCAGACAGTGCAAGTTGCCTGGGATGTGTCTGTTCAGTGGAGGATCCATCCTCTGAGGTGGAACTGTCACTATCTTTCAAGACATGGACTTTAATAAAAATCTACAAAGCATTTTAGCTCTGAACTGAATGACTGCTTTGAATAGACCAATTAAGAAGATGAAGATGGGGAGGGTAGCCTGTGTATCATGTTGTCATATGCCTCATGAGAGTTCCTGGGGTGGGTGTGATGAATTCATGAGCAAATGAGTCTTTACAAGAAGATCAACAGAGTCAAACCAGTCATGGACCCAGCAATGGGAGGTGATAGCTGGGGATCTTGAAGGGATTAACTGGGGCTTCATTTGGGAAGCTTAGATTTAGGATCATTAAGTGCTTATGAAATCCTCAAACATATTATATTTAAATTCAGATTAATTGCCCCAATCTGCATGTAATTTCAGAGCTGCTGACAGTGTTTCCTCACTGGCACAGACAGGAAGGAATCTTGTGAAGAAAATGTCTATGACTGAGCTTTCACCCCACAAATTAAGAGCATCACTCCGAGCATCACTTCATTGGCTTCTGTCCCCTCTAGACATCCTCTCCTGCAGAATTTTCCAGTTGGATGTGGAGAAGAATTACAGCCTAACATTTCTGAGAATGTTTCGTGGCAGTGGTAATTTCATGGTGAAATGCCAACGAAGAAGCTGTATCTATTTAGTATTAAGGCTTAATGATCTCAGCTTTAGTCTTTGCTTCCCTGCAAGGTACCAAATCTCACCAAAATCAAGCTTCAGTAAATACAAAAAAAGCATGATACACAGCCTAGGCAGAATATATATATAGAAAATAAGGTTTTAACTCTTCCTACCCATCTGGGACCAGACTTAATGCGCTGTAGCCTCACTTGTCTGAGGTAAAACAAAGATGCAGATCTTGGTTCATGAAATCACAGCACATTTTGGATTGGAAGGAGCCTTAAAGACCACATAGTTAAACACACACCCCCACCCCAACGCCCCCTCATGGGCAGCGACATCTTCCATTGGAGCAGGTTTCTCAAAGCCTCATTCAGCCTGTCCTGGAGCACTTTCAGAAATGGGGCAGTCACAGGGCCTCACCACCATCACAGCCAAAAATTTCTTCCCAGTATCTTATCAAGCCCTGCTCTCTGTCAGTTTGAAGATATTCCTTCCTGTCCTTTCACTCCATACCTATGTAAATAGTCCCCCTCCTGCTCTTTTGGAGCACCCCGACATCCTGAAAGGAGTCTAAGGTCTTTGGAGCCTTCTCTTCTCCGGGCTTAACATCCCCAGCTCTCTTCATCCATCATCAAATTTGCCATTACTTATGACACAAACCCTGCTCTGCTCTCCCACTCCAGGGTTTCCAAGCTGCTTTCACCAGATATTTCTCATCATCCTTTGCATATCTTTCATATGGGTGAGATGATGGTTCCTGGACACTGTGGGCCACAGCATACAAAGGACTCATCGCCCAATGCTTTCCCTTTGAGTCCACTCCTTTGTGCCATTTTTTATAGCAAAGATGCGGTGCTTCCCCTGCTCTTGGTTGCAAAGCAGCTGTCTCTGGGCCTTCTTTCTGAACCATAGATACACACTAAATACCCTGTCTACTTGCTCTTTTGATCCTGTTGACATCCATCTCCCAGCTGCCTGCTGATGCTTGGGCACCCTGGTACCAGCTGGAGAAGTGGCAGACCTCAAATGGCAGACACAGGCAGGGACTTGTCTGGCCAGCCTGCTTCAGTATAGCTCAGTTTGTCTTCACATCCAGGTTTCCAGCCTTCTCCAAAGCTACACACAGCAGCAATGTTACAGAAGGGAAATATGTGGTTTAATAGTACCTGCAACATAGGTTTTGAAAAAGCTGCCATCCCCATGGAGTTTCTGGTGCACCCACCTCTACCACATCACCTCTGGTAGGCAATGTGTGGATACTGGGTGCTTCAGATGATCATCAAGAAAGAGATCCAGTCCCTCATTTGGTTTGATTTCAGTTTAAAGAGACCTGACACTTCAAAGCAAGCTTAGTCTCTCTTTGGAGTGACTTGTGTCAGACACTTACCAGAGATAGCAAATCTGTCAGTGCTCCCACACACCTGGGAGCTGGGAAAACACTTCAAAGTAGATTAAGAGCTCCAACCAGAAATGCAACTAAATCTTTCAGGTAGGGTTTTGCTGGTATTCTTTGTGAAAGTCACTTGAGAACAATGTCCTTTCTTACCTCGCTTTAGTAGCCAGTGCAGGGCATATTTTATTTTCATGAGTGTGGGCCTGAAGTGCCTCCATGGGGGTTTGTACCTGCATCCAGCTGCTCCAGCTTCCCTATGCCAGCCCTGTGGGAAATAGTACACACATTCAGACCTTCCAATAGATCTAGCTTAATCATCTGCAACTAGTTTTAACAGAAAAAATAAAAAAGGTGGAACAAAGGAAAAAGTGGTATTTCTGAACAAAGAAAGGCAGAAAACACCAGATCTGTTTTGGATGCCAGATTTTGGAGTCCCTGTGAGTACTTAAAGGAGAAGTGGATCCTTCCTCTCTTGGAGCACCAACTGTCTTGTTCAGGCTCACTCCCCAGCTAGGTTATCTGTATTCTGCAAATACACTGAAAGTTTCTTATTATGTTGTTTCTGTGGCTGCTTGTGTGAGTAAATCTTGTAATCAGGCGATGGATGAATAGTTTGGGACATATAATTTACTCAATGTATTCAGATGCAGCATCCTGAATACTAAGTACAGTTCTCTCATCAATGAAAAGGACTGATTTTAAATGTTGAGGGTTTTTTTCTTTTTATTGGCAGTGGGGGCTATATGTAAATCTTACACTTGCATGTGTCTTTTGAATAAATTGCTCTGGGCTCTTTTTAGAAAAAGAAATTATCCAGATCTGTTATAAGAAACTGGCCTGTCAAGTCAGACTCCAAGAGGAAATATGGGAGACAGAAAAAAGACAGCTCTGGACTAAAATGGATGTGTAATCTCTTGCCTAAAGGCTCAACACATGGAGGCAGGACATTCAGGCTTTCTTCAGCTTCTGGAAGGCAATGCCCAGTCTCTATCACTCTTGTCCAATTCCGTTAACCATTATCAGTGGCATTGCCATTAATGTAGGAAGGCCCAGGGCTCCTTTTTATTGCACCACTGCAAATTAGAAGCAAATCCACAGAATGAGTGGGGAGTGAGGAAAGAGTATGAGACTCAAGCTGATATGTTTTTATAGGAGGGTTGATCTTTATGTTAGCTTACTCTCTCTGTGATTTGATTCTGGGATCATTCCCCTTAGATTCACACTGTGGGTGAGCCCCTCTGGGATGTAGCTCAACACCTCTGCTCACGAAGGTCTCTTGCTGCGGCTATCAGCAGGTCTGTGGGATGAAGCCCACAGGCAAATCCTTACACCTGCAAGTACCCAAGACATAATCTTCCAATGACTTTAGAACAAATTGGCTCCCATGGCCACATCTAGCAACAATTGCGTTCCCTGTCCCTGGGAGGAACAGTTAGAAACATGTCTGCATCTGTGCTGAGACCTGAAAGGTGTTTAGTATGCAGAAAGCTTTCCTTCTTTTCTCTCTCTCTCTTTTTTTTTTTTTTTGGTAATTACAGAGGCAGAAAGCTCTGTAACACTGAGCAGCTATTCTGGCACAGCCTGTCAGCTGTAGCACTGGCAAGCAGGTATCTGCAGATTGTGTCTTGGGTTTGCTGATAGAGAACTTGCACAAAGAAAATCTTCTGACTTCATCAGTCCCTTTGAACCAGCCTGTAAACTCAGGAGGCAGGGAATAAGGCTTAAGCTGTGACTGCAAGCCTCCAGTTCGAGGACAGGAATCAAACCCTGGGGCTGATTTCTAATTGGTAAGACAGGGAGATGTTTGAAATGAGATAGCTGCAATTAGCATGAGAGGCACTACCGTGATCAAGAGAAATACTTCTTCATAAGAAGAAGCTGTTGCTTCTCTCAAGAAGGAGCAAGCAGGGGAAAGGTAGCCTGCCTGAAATGGGCTACCTTTATCAATTAGACAGAAAACTCAGTATACAGACAGAAATCTCTTCCTTCAAGCTTGCAACTGATTTCAAAGGAATCAGGCCACATTGAAAAAATAAATCATTGTTATTAATCTGTCACCTTGCTTAACTTAGTTATATTTCTCATGTCTTCATATTGGATTGATATTTTTAACTACTTCTGTAATATTCAAACATACATGGAGAAGCACAAGGCCTCTGCAACATCTTTCCTCTCAACCAGCCTGGAAACCAAAAGGACTCAAAGGTACTGTTTACCATAGGAATAGAAGGACAACTGTCAACTACATAGTAATGGCAGATGACAACTGAGATCAGAACTATTATCAAATTTCTGGTAAACACACTTCCCAACATCAGTGACAGAAGTATCCTCTACCAGCACAAAGCTCTTCCTAGAAATGTCATTTCACTTTCTGTATTTTCTTCAGTCATAATTTTAGTCTTCTGTATTTAATACAATCTGCAGGTTTCTGATAATTATAATTTTTTGGTGCCACTTCAGACATGACACTGAGTTGAGAACAAAGACCTTTGGAAACTATGAAGACAGAAACAACAGCAATTGTTAACAGGATGCCGAAGATAGGCCTGGATATCGCCCACCTATAATCAAGGACACACCTGCTTTTGAGAAGAGGGGACCAGCTTGATTGCCCATCAATGGAGATGGGCCTGGGTATCACACGTTGATTAAATCAGAGACACACCTGGCTGGGTGAAAATTGGGGTGGACACTGGGAGGAGACTGGGCGGTCTGTTTCTGGGACTCATCTGCATTTACTCCGACTATTTCGGGAAATACAGTTTTGTATGTACTTAAGGCACTGCAATAGAGAAGGAAGTAAGCAAGTTTGGTTTGGATTTATCCCCCTCGCTTCGCAGCTGCTAATAAACCTACCTGCTTCATAACTTTCACGAGTTCTGAAGTTTGTTTCTGCAAAACAACACAGTTTGGATGTGACCTGTTCACCCACAGGAAGCTGGAGGTGAAATTTCAAGCATTCAAAGAACACTGCCTGAGGATATGCTGAATGCAAAGCATCTGACATTTCCTTTAAAGTTACTTACAAGCAGCACTAATTATCTTATTTTTCTGAAATTTTATGAGTGGGCATCAGTGCTTAAAAAGACATCAAGACAATCTGGAGAATAATGTTTTGCTGGAAATGTTGAGCAGAGCTCAGAGCTGTAGATGGTAAGGTCACAGAAATAAGGAACACAGAGACCAAATTTTTTCTGACAGCCTTCCTGGTACAGCAGTGCTGAGTATCATAGAAAAGCAGAGGTTTCCATCTCTAAAAATAAATTCAAACAAGAGCATCTTGAAATATGCTTAGTAGCAGAGTGCTGCAGCAGCAGCAGCAGCTGTGGAACTTCCCTTGATCTCTGCAAGTCTCAACTGGGAGGATTCAGGCCACTGCCTTTCACATATTGTTTCAATTGAAACGCTCAAAACAAGCTGCCAACAAGTGTTCTGAGATAAAAAACTTGCCTTCGAGGATTCTGCTTTTTCACGTGCAATTTTTTTTCATCCTTTCTACTCGTGCCTTGTTTTCCAGCCCCCTCATTAATACAGTAAGCGAGGAGCTAAAGAGCAGCCTTGATTTTCATCTATTTCAATTCAAAGGGAGGAAAAAGAGGACAGAACCAGCATCACCCTGAAAAAGAACAATAGGTCCCTAAAGGGGAAAAAGAAAAAAGAAAGGCCAGGATCAAACACTTCTTTATGTTACAGGAGTGCAGCAGACATAAATGGATCCACAATGACTCAGTGGCCTTCAGCAGAGACCTGCAGCCCTGCACTGCCCTGTTCCTTTGCAGAATGGAGCAGTAAATACTGTGGACGATGTTGGAGTACCAGTGACAGGTGTAAGTTGAGAACAAAGACCTTTGGAAACTATGAAGACAGAAACAACAGCAATTGTTAACAGGATGCCGAAGATAGGCCTGGATATCGCCCACCTATAATCAAGGACACACCTGCTTTTGAGAAGAGGGGACCAGCTTGATTGCCCATCAATGGAGATGGGCCTGGGTATCACACGTTGATTAAATCAGAGACACACCTGGCTGGGTGAAAATTGGGGTGGACACTGGGAGGAGACTGGGCGGTCTGTTTCTGGGACTCATCTGCATTTACTCCGACTATTTCGGGAAATACAGTTTTGTATGTACTTAAGGCACTGCAATAGAGAAGGAAGTAAGCAAGTTTGGTTTGGATTTATCCCCCTCGCTTCGCAGCTGCTAATAAACCTACCTGCTTCATAACTTTAATGAGTTCTGAAGTTTAATTTCTGCAAAACAGGTGAGGGGTCACACAGTCCTGAAAATCTGCCAGCACCCTTGCTGCTGTATCCTCAGGGAACGTGGACAGGGTTTCCTGTCCTCTCCTCAAGCCACAGACCCACACACAAGGGCAGTCCTTGGGGCCACAGAGGAAAAAACAGGCAAGGTTGCTGTCAAAGTGACAACAAGCCATGGATTTTCCTGGTTTTAGATGCATACTTGGTTTCAGAGAAATACATGTGTGCAGAAATTTGGCACTGGTGGTGAGGCACTGGCACAGGCTGTCCAGAGAAATTGTGGATACCCCATCTCTGGAAAAGAGAAAAAGTGTAAGTTGATGAATCATACTTTATTATTGCTAGATCTCTTAATTTATCGTTCTCCCAAAATAAATTATGTGACACTGTCAGTGGGTATTAAAAAGATACCAGGATTTCTTCTAATATGTTTCTTAGCATCTGTATAGTCAGAACACATGTAATTGTTTTCTTGAGCTAAAACATATCTATGATTTTTGGCTTCCTTTTCAAATAAAGTGTTGGCAAACTGGTCTTTGAATTGGTGGAATCTCATGTCTGAATATATTTAGGGAGGCTTTGTTACTTTGCACACCAGTGTGAGACTTCTGCATGGCAGCTCTGCATTTGACTGTGCTTACTCCTCTTTCACTGTTTGCACAAGCTGAAAGGAGAGATAGAAGTGAGTACTGACAACCTTTCCCACCCTTGCCTTTCCAAGGACCATCACCTGCCCTAGATCTGCAGCCAATGAACACTCAGACATATAGACCAATGCTGGCAGGCTAGGGTACCAGCCTCTGCACCATGGTGTGGGCACCTCATGAGCATGGCAAAGATAAATGAAATACCAGCCTGCCTGTCTGGAAATATTTATTGCTCTGGGAACAGGATGGGTTTTTGTTGGAGGCAGCAACCCAATAAAATACCAAGATTCTGACCAAAAATCTCTTAAATTTTTTCAGTTTAAGAAGGCGAGGCAAAAGGAAAGGGAAGGGGAAGAGAAAGGGGAAGGGTAAGGAGGAGAAATACACAGACTTAGGTACAAACATAAAACTACCCCAACATCCAAAGGGGGAGCTGAGTGCCTGAATGCCAGGAAGGCTGGGAAATTGCAACAGAGACCATCTTCAACCTCCTGATGCAGCATCATTGACAATCCCAGGGAGCTCATTAGAAAAATATCAGCTGGTTTATACCAACTGTTTTTTGGCCCTTCCCTTCCTCTCTTTTTTTTTTTATTTTATATTTTATTTTTAGTTCTGAGAAAGGTACCAGCACAGGAGCCTTCACACAGGAAACTGGTGCTAGAATTGTCTTTTCTCTCTCATGGGCCTTTTCTTTTGAAATCTCCAATAATTGTTTATTCTGAGAACTACCATGATAAAATGAACTATATGGTCATTTTGAATTCAGCAGTGACATTCAACCACCACCCCCTTTTGTCTCTGAAGTCAGTTATGTAGGTGATACATTGGCACTGTGATAGTGCAAACAAACATCTGCTCCAGTGGGTGTGTACTTGCTCACTCCAACATGCTCTTGAATCTAATTGGGAATTTCCAAGCATGTATTGCTCACGCGCTTTCCAAAATAACTTGTATAAGTAATAAAGTGTATGAATTAATCATTCTTTTAATCCAGCAAAAGCTGTGCTATATCTGCTCAATCACAAGACATTTATTTCTGTATTCAGAATGGAATATTTTTGGGATTTGTGAGGGGTGGTTGTTTTTTTTCCCCACAAATGCTAAGAGGAATTTCTAGCTTAAAGGAATAAGATTGATTTTTGCAATACAGAGGAGATTAAGCAGTTCGTTTGATTGGGTTTGTCCAGATTTCACATCACGTTGACGTGCATGCACAGTATGCGTGTCCTCAATGCTCAGGGTCTAGACGCACATCCCAGACAGTTTGCAACATTATTCCATCAAGTGTCCTTCTTGGTACGGCTGAGAATGAGCACTGTGGCCATGCAGGCATCAGTGAGTTGGGGTTGGAAGGAATCATTTTAGGATTTAGAGAATGCTTTTAGGGAATTAGAAAGCAGGATTGCAGGACAACAGAGCTGACACAAATGAAGTGCCTGTAAGAACCAGATACTACCATGAGACAAGGTAGCATAGAGAGACAGGAGTAGACACTACACGTAGTTTAGAGTAACAGTTGGAAAAACACCTCAAGGTCCCCAAGTGAAAAACAAGTTTTTCTGCAAACTGGTTGCTATGCAGCAGCTTGGCATCATAGTTGGAGGAAGGGAAGTGGAAGATGCCTGGCCTCATCCCTGTCATGGGCCATGATTATTGAGCGTGTCCAGAGGAGAGCAACGAGGCTGGTGGAGGGTATGGAGCATAAGCCCTATGAGGAACGATTGAGGGAGTTGGAACTGTTTAGCCTGGAGAAAAGGAGACTCAGAGGTGACCTTATCGCTCTCTACAACTTCCTGAAAGGAGATTGTAGTCAGGTGGGGGTTGGTCTCTTCCACTGGGCAGCAACTGATAGAACGAGAGGACACAGTCTCAAGCTGCGTCAAGGGAGGTATAGGTTAGATATTAGGAAGATGTTTTTTACAGAAAGAGTAATAAAGTTTTGGAATGGACTGCCCAGGCAGGTGGTGGAGTCACCATCCCTGGATGTGTTTAAAAAAAATGCTGGACGTGGCACTTGGTGACATAGTCTAGTCTAGTTGAGGTTCTAGGGTAAGGGCTGGACTAGATGATCTTGGAGGTCTCTTCCAACCTAGTGATTCTGTGATTCTGTGATACCTGGATCTCCTGAGATGGGCGGATTGGGCCGGGAGTGGGGTGGGACTTTGGACTGGGAGCCAATCATGTCATGCAAAACGCCTGCTGCCAAAGGGGGTATATAATCTTGTGAGACGCGTGACTGGAAGAGGGAATTTTGAATTTTGTATCGTCTCTCCCAGTTCGCTGAATAAAACATACCTGTCTCAAAACTTCACCTGAGTTCTGAAATCACTATTCGCCAAGTCACCAGCCCAGACATTGGGATATCATTGACCACTCTATTCATGCTGTTGCCAGTGTTGGGCCAGGCAGTGCTGGTACACATTTTGGCAGGTTATTTAAGAGGGGTCTACAGTGCAGAGTGCAGTGCAAAGAACTGTGGGTAAACGTGAGCCAGACACATCCATATGGCAGACAGTACCATCAGAATACTCCCATCCATAACCATGAGCAGTTGTTGCACCCAGCCACTGGGACAGATAGTAAATCTGAGGCCTAAATTATCCATGAGAATTGCATCAACTACCAGCTGCTCACGATCCTGTGACCACCCCCTTGGTAATCCTTCATTCTGGGCAACACAAAACAGATGCCAGCAAGTCACTCTGGCATCTCTGTGGTGCTGCAGTGCTCATGCTTGAAGGAGCAGCTACTGATGAAGTTGTGTTTTGTCCACTCCTCTGGCAAGGATCACAGCTTGAAGCTCCTGGGCCAGCACCTATTTGGATGTGAAGAAAGTCTCCTGCTGGGTCCAAATGATAGTGGCATCAGCCTGGCTACATTTGCCTCAGAAGCTACCACTGCCAGCTCACAGTGCTGCCCTCCTGCTGGTCCTGCAGGTTCCAGATGACAGGCTCCTCCAGGATGCAGCTCACCACAGAGATGGTTTCTGCAGTGCAGCAGGGCAGCTCAGGTGCCTGCCTGGGTCTTGAGTAGGCTGAAACTACTGAGACGACAAACTGACATGCATACTGACTGACCAGAACAGGACACATCTTCCAGAGCCACCACAAGGAGAAAGGATGAGTTACCAAGTTACCTCCCTCACCTTCACCAGCCTTCCCAGACCCCTGCCAGGCATCATGAGCCTAGCATGGTCTCTTGCAGCCACAAGGCAAGAAACTGATCGTTCACCAAGTGCCTTCTACTAAATAAAAACTTTCTTTTACATGGAGAGCAAGCCTTTAAGTGGTTCTTGCAAATGGACAAAAGGAATTTTTCACAAGATAGCATTTCAGCGAAAGTTGTTGTGATTTGGCTGAAAAAAAGAGCCATACAAATATTAGAAGAGTAGCTGAAGGATTCTCAAAATTTATCCTGTTTCACTCACTATTCAGAGATGGACACTTAATAGTGAAGACTCTCTTAGCAGTTTCATCAAAATGACAACTATAAGTCAAATAGCACAACTTCTCAGGTTACATATTATAAACACATTGAAATACAAAATACTAGTCCCAAAGTCAAGTCAGATTTTTATGTGAAAAAACCATTAAGAGAAGGAGTTCCAAGGAAGTGAAATGTCTACAGCAATGCAAAGATGAGCTGGTATTGCTTATCTTCTATATTGACCTGGCTTTCTGCTTAGCAACAGGATCTCATCAGGGTTATGTAAAAATACAGACAGACTTGAAAATATTCCCTTGTTGTTGCAAAAAACCCAACAAAATGATTTTGGGTAACTTTATCTGGAAATATTGCTGGTCTTAATCTCAGATGGAATTGTTATTAACTTGGGTGATTTGAGCAATAAAATACAAACCTGAAGCATTTGATCTGTGAGGAACTAACTGGAAGTGCTTGTTTATATCTAAAAAAAAGGCTTTGTAAAAAAAGGCTTTGTCTTTAATTTGATTAAATATATCTTTATATGGACTCTGTTCAAACATGTCACAAACAAGAGAAGAGAGAGACAAAGGAGATGGGTTGATTGAAAGCAGCTTTGAAAAGCTGGCTGTCCATAATGGTGTATTTCAGGCAATATTAACATTTGTTAAGAATCCCATAAAATCCTAAGGAGAAAACCAAGTATTTCTATTTATTAGTTCCATTCAACTTCCCAGCATATAAATATTATGGTAGCATACCTTCTGGTTTATACCCTATGTGATGGCTGTTGCAGGATTACTGCAACATATATTTGAGATGATTGGCCTGAAATTTCAAATGCATATGCCTTGGTTTCACTAACCTTTTACATCTCTTTTCTAATGATACTGTATTCCCCAGACAGCACATTTTTGCCTGCGGTTAGACACCATAGTCTTGGAAGAAGCTCAGTGTTTTCAGCTGTCACTGGAATTAATTTTGGTTTGTTGGGAGCTGAATTTCCTTTGTTTATAAGGTCTGTTTTGTTTGCCCTGCAAGATCCTCCCTCCTGTCTCCCAATCCTGTGTCACCATGCTGTGCCTGAATTGTCTGTTTTTAGAAGAAAGGTTGGAAGATTACTCTTCCCTGGAACCAGCAATGCTAGCTGAGGAAAACCCAACGTGTCTTTTCTATACAAGAGGAATAAATTTCTATGGTTGTTTGGTAGAAGAAAGGTGATTGAGGGAATGTTTTTGAGACATACATTCTTCTTTTGTGGCTTCCCTCAAAGATAGGATAAGAATGAAACATCTAGTGACACATGAAGCTGCTACTTTTGTAAATCATGAAAAATAGTTCTTCAGACAACTGGCAGACACTGTATGGAATTTAATACTAAAATTCAGTAATCCCAATGCATGTGCCTAGGGATAGTTTTCCAGTGTGTTTAAAGCATACAGCATGTCCTCTGGTAATCCACCAGCCCTGCTCATGGCTTCTTGGGTAGCTACTGATTCTGTATTGTTTATGGAAAGCAGGTCTCTCATGTGCCAGCACACCAAGCTGAGATAGTACAGGTGAGGAAGAGGCCTTTGTGTCTATTCTTGGCTCCTCTATCTTTAATCACAAATGTTAAAAGTCCTAGATCTCAAGAGGCACATTACCTTTGTGATAATTTATATATCTGTTAATGACATATTGTGGTGAGCAGACCCCAGCCAGCTCCCAAGAATCCACTCTGCCTTTCAGTTTTTCCCTTTTGCTGGGAGAATGGGGAGAAAAAAAAATCAAAGCAAGGCAAAAAACTCATGGTTTGAAATAATGGAGTTTAATAAGGAACACAAAAGCTGTACACTTAAGCAGAACAACAGAAATAATTCATTCAGTACATCTCACTGACAGGCAGATGTCCAGCTGCTTCCTGAGAAGCAGAGCCTCAGTTTGGTTAATCGCTACTTGTGAAGACAAATGCCATAATCACTAACGTCCCCTCTTCTTCCTCCTCCCTGAGCTTTTACCATTGAGCTTGACGTCATATGGCATGGGATATCTCCTTAGTCAGCTGGAATATCTCCATGGCCCCTCCAACTTTCCATCCTACTCCCAGACTCCTTGCTTTTGGGCAGGATGGAGGAAAGTGAGGAAGCATGGTGTGAGCATGGACTGGCAAGAGACAGAACATCAGTGTGGTAGCAACGCTGGTTTAGCCACGAACACAAAGCACTGCACCATACAAGGAACTAGAGGAAAGTGACCTCCACCCCAGCCAGATCCAGTAACAGCAGCCAAAGGGACTGTGGTGGGTTGACCATGGCTGACAGACAGACAGAAACCCAGCCAGATGCTCTCTCTCATCCCTCCCTCAATGGGCCAGGGAGGAAAAGAGATTGAAAAGGTCATGGCTCAGTATAAAGACAGGGATATAAGATAATGTTTGTCATCATGGACAAAAGAGATGTGGCTTGGTGAAAATTAATATGACATTGCCAACTAGAAAGGAAGAATGATTAGAAACAAATGTGAAAGCTAAAATGGCCTTCCCCCTTCATCCTGAGCTCAATTTCAATCCTTCATTTCTAACTCCTCAACCTCCTTCCATGCAAATGATGTGAGGCAATCAGAAATGGGGACGGTTGTCAGTTCATAAGATTCCCTCTGACACTCCTTTTTCCTCAATTTTTTTTCCTGGGCTGCAGGCCTTCAGGAGAAACCTGCGTCAGTATAGATCTTCTCCACGAGCCACAGTTCCTGACTGAGAATGAGCCCCTGGATGGCACCTCTTCCCACACCAAAATATTCTCCACAGCAGAATGAAACACAATTGATATCAGAATCATGTCTGGTGTATCCTAAAAAGCATCCTGCATATTCAGCAACTTAAGAAATAATGAATAGACAATTGCTTCAAGAAAACAAAACAGAAACAGAAGAAACAACAGAACAAACTGACCTTGTGGTTTGGACAAGTACACTAAGATCATGCAGTTCCAACGGGACACATTGTAAGACTACATAATAGGTATTCACCCTCCAATCCCAAGAGGAGACAAGGGAAACTTAGTGTATAGAATCAAAAGCCTTATTGTAACTGTCAGGGAGCTGAGAGGATTTCTCTCCTGCTCCCAAGGTCTGTAAAAAACAGATACCTGCTACTCAAAGATACATTGTCTCTGAGTAGTTTTTAAAGCAGCTTTTCTCAGCATCACCATCACAACACCAACGAAAGTGACAAATTTACACATACAATGAAACTCTTCTGCTTGGCCTCTCTCAACATTACAACAATAAAATATTCCCACAATTATTCCACTCCTCTAGAATACGCTGGGACAGGCACAACCTGAAAAGTGATAAGAAGACTTCCTAGTCTTAGAAGTCTCCCTGAGGTCAGCAGCGACAGAGCAGCTCCATTGGATTGGCATGGGACACTCAACCACAAGGTTACAGCCAATGGAGGTAGGAAGGACCTTTGATTCTCACCATTCTACACTATTTTCAAGCAGTAATAAATTATTGTCAATTAAATTGAATTAGTTAAATGAAATTAAGTTTCCCCAAGTCAAACCTATTTAGCCTGCAGCAGTAATTAGCAAATAATCTCCCTATCCTTATGAAAACCCACAAGCTATTGCTGCTTATTTCTTCCCCACCACCCTGTTGACAAGGATGAGTGAGAGAGCAGCAGGGTGGAGGCCTGACAGCCATCCCAGGTCACCCCACCACAAGCACAGATATTTAAAAACTTTGTACCCTTAACAATACCCTTTTTATTTAGGATGACATATTGGGGGTTTTGTTATTTTGGAATTATAGTCCCTGAAGTGCAGCAGGTTTTTGAAAACCCCACTAAAAATCCTCTGGAGAAAGAATGCACCGGCAGAATAGACACAGAACCCAGCAAAATCCAGGAGTCTTTAATGGGCCAACTATGTGTGTAAGTGTTTTGGTTTGGAGGGGGCTGGGATCGTGGGGGGTGGTCAAAAAGGGCTTTGGAGGGGTAAGACTGCAAGAAACTCCACTTGCCTGTTTAGTAAAATTCTGTTTCCTTTAAAACTGCGGGGAGGGGGAGGAGGGGGCTGCTCTACCTGTGCCCCGCTGGTTCCTGGGCTGAGCTGGGGACGGGATGGTCCTTGCTCCTGCCGTTTTGCAGGGGC
>VXBA01005855.1:246962-301048 GCA_013399895.1 Serilophus lunatus | reverse complement strand
GGCTCGGGGGCCAGGTACACTTGACGTCAGGATGGCTGTCGTCGTTTTGACGTGTAAACACTCATTTCCATTCCGGCTCCGGAGGGTCTGGGAGCCTCGGGTAGCCGCGCCGGAAGGCAGGCAAGGCAGGCAGGGATCTACTCCCCTCTATCGCGTAGCAACGCGGCGCCGCATCCCGCCCGCATCCCGCCCGTCCGCAGCTCTCCCGCGTCCCATGGCCATGGCCGAGCGACGCTGGGCCGGCCCGTGCGCGGCCCTGGCGATGCTTTTGGCAGCCTGGTGCCTGCCCCGAGGAGGCAGCGCCGAGCGTCTTTTCCTCAACGAGTGGGCGGCGGAGATCCCGGCCGGCTCCGACGCTGCCAGAGCCATCGCGAAGGAGCTGGACTACGACCTAGTGGGGCAGGTACGGCGGGGCGGGGGACAGCCGCCGCCGCGCATCCCAGGGGATGATCCGCGACGGGGCTCCTTCACATCCGGCAGGCCTCCTTCCCTTCTCCCTCTCTCAAACTTGTACCGGGCTGCCCCCCGCGGGGCTCTGGGGAGTTTGGCGCTGCCTCTCCCACAAAGGAGCATCCCGGGTCCGGGTCTGGCTCTGGGTCCGCACCTGTCGCCTGGACGGGGACGGCGCTTCCAGAGGCGACGGGACAGGGTGATTCCTCAAGGGGCCCGGCAGGGACCTCCCGCTCTCCTTTGCAGACCAGGTAGGGTCGTGTGGAGAGTCCAGCTTTCCTTGAAGGGATCCAGGCAGGGCCCCTGGCTCTTCCCGAGGAGACCGGAGTGAGTCAGGCCGAGTACCCCGCTCTCTCGAGGAGACCGGGCAAGCACCCTGCTTTACCAGGGAGTCCCAGAGCTCCCCGGCTGTCCCCCAGAATTCCAGGCAGGAAGAGGGCGCGGACAGTCCTGGCTCCGGCTCCGTGCCGCCCCCTCCCCGGCTGCTCCATTGTCTTCGCGGGGCTTCTCTCCAGCCATCCCTAGGGCGCTTTTTTGGGATGCCGTGACGTCAGCGTTGTCAGGGATGAGTAATCGCCGTGAGGGAACAGCCTCGTCTCAACTCCCGACGAGGGTCCTGTACTGGGCACCGCGTCCGCCAACGCCGGGACCCCACCTGTCCCGCGTCCGTCTGGTCGTGCCCTGGCTGCGGGTCAGATCCCCTCCGAACACCCGGGGTTGTCCGTGAGCAGCCCCCTCCCTCCCCTTGCCCAGCCCCGCGCCCGGGCATGGTCGTGTTCTCCGGAATCGAAGCTGTAGCTGTGATCCCACCTCCGTGTGTTTGGTCCTGCTGCCTTTGCAGTCGGTACGTGTGCCCCCACCGATTTCAAAGAGCCCGTCCGTAGGGAAGGGGGACCGGGGTGGGTGTTTGAAGCCACCCACCTCTCCCGGTGACTGTCCACTGTGCAAGGGAAAATGTCACTATTGTAGGTCTTGTACAAACCAGCCCCACAGTGAGGTATATGAAGCCACACGAAGCTTTTTACACCTGCCCAGCTGAAACCCAAGAAGAGCAAATAAAATTGGGGTGGGACTATTGGTACAACCTTCCTTTTGAAATGTGGCCAAGTTAAGGTGTGTCCGTGTACTGGTCCCTACTACAGGTGCTACCTTCAGTACTGTAATAGTCGTGACTGCACCTGGCTAGCATAAACAAAAATATCTCCCCAGTTTCTTGTAGCAGAGCAGAGGGCTGTTGTAAGCACTTGTTACTTGAAGAGTGTTTTCTAGTTCAGATTAAAATATCTAAAGGTGAGTTTCTTGCTCTTTTGTCTTTTAAGCAGAAAGAATTCAGTCAGGTTCTGATCGTTGTTACTTGCCTGTAGAGGGGAAATACCCATCAATAGTTAAAGTACGCCTGTGTCTTACAGATTGGATCACTCAAAAACCACTACCTATTCAGACATAAAAGCCATCCCAGACGGTCCCGGAGAAGTGCCATTCATATCACTAAGAGACTTTCCGATGATGAGCGGGTGAGTGTTAAATTATTCCTTTTTTTTGTCTTTTTATTTTGTCACCTTATTGCTGTCTTCACAATGAGGTCACAGGCAGGCACTCCTCATTTTGTAAGTCTAATGTATTTAGCCAACCATTTTCATGCTGAATCTAACTATGCTGTCATTAATAGGCAGAATCTGACTCTTCATCATCATGTATGTTATAAGAGCTTTCCACATTGAGATTTAAGATGTGCAGCACTCGAATTCTGGATGCTGATATGTCACTGATGAAAATGTGAATGGGGAACCACAGGACAGGATTCAAATTAAAAATCCGTAGATGCACTAAGTTTAATTAGGCCACATCTGTTTAATTACTGTGTGAATTAAGCTTGATTTAAAGTGACTGAATATTAAGTAAAAAACAAAGTAGGGGAAAAAAAGGCTGAAGTTTTTGCTGGGTTGGCTTCTATGGCAAGTTTAAACATCCCTCACATGTTCCAGATTTGCAAACTTTTTTTACAGTAGGGTCCCATGGCAATCAGAGGACAGGCACACTATAGAGCCAGGGATGTTGGGTATGATTCACTAGTAAAGAAGACTGCCCATTTATCTTACTTTATTTAAGAGAGAAGCATTTATGTCTGTAATCATACTGAAAAACTGGGGTTAATGACAAATTTAAGGAGAACAGAGTGCTGTCAGCCTTTCTTAAAGACTAGTTTCTGGCAAATTTCAGAACAACAAAATTTGATTTTCAGATCGGTATTATTGCAGCAATCATTGTGACAGTATGAGCAGTCTAAAACATGAAGCAACCTAGTTGTGAAAACCAGCAATTTATCATATAAGGACAAACCGCTTAAGAATGAGTAATTTTCTATCTGAAGGTTTTAGATGCAAATGTCAACTAGGAGAAAATATATAGCTAGAAAAGAAGGGGTGAGACTGATTCTTCGTTTTGCCTATTGTGTTTCAAAATTGTACACTCCCATCTATCTCCTTGCAAATATAGGCTTAACAGTGAAAGTCAAAATAATTCTAACTTGAGCATGTTCAAACCCCCAGCTCCAGTGTAAGCTAGGGTACTAATTTATGCTCATATGCAGGATCAGATGTCTGATGTCATCATAGTACAATGTTCAGGAACAGTTTTGATTGCAGTTTCTCCTTTTTTTTGCACTTAACTGCATCAAATGCATCTCTTACACTAGGAAGAATAACAGTGTTCAATACATAAAATACTGAAGTTGTAACAGAATGGAAGTCATTGTATTACTCACATTGCAATATTGCAGACTTACATACTTAGATCCAGAAACAGAGCTTCAAAGTGCTGCAGGTGATTTACTGAATTTACTCCAATTTCCCTTTTATTTACCATCTAGTATGCAAATTAACTCTGTGAATCAATGAGATGTAATTATGCATTATGTAAGTGTATAAACACAAAGCAATCATGTAATGCTGTGTAGTTACACACAGACCTTTGCTCTAAAGAGCTGCTCTTGTTCAGCAATGGCCTATTTAAAAAGATCTAAATTCAGCCTTTAAAAAGAGAAAAAGAAAGCAATCCTGGTTTTGTTTATATAACGCCTTCATGAATTTTACGGTATGTTAAGTGTGAAAACTGTGGTAAAACTTGGCTCTAATCTGAATATTTATCTGCTTCCTATAGTGTTTGTTGTAAAACAGATAAAGGCTGTGAATACATTGAAGGGATATAATTATCTAGTTCTGTAACTTCTTCTCGTATTTGCGCTAGTGTCCAAAAGTAGGCTTGAATCTAGATTGTTTTTCTGCTTTATATATATCATTGACTGGAGATTTGGCACTGGGCTTCCATCTTTTGCTGTAGATGGATGGTTGAAACCACACCCAGCTGCTGAGTGGCAAACATTTGGCTTGTTTGTCTGATGTATGTGCTTGGGAATTTCAGATCATCTCCTCACTGCACTTGTCCACAGAATAAAAAATAACAGGCATGGAAGTTGCCAATTGTTAATTGCTGTTGGATGATGAGGAGCTTAAGCTTTGCTGAGGGCAGGGAAGAGAGATAGAGTTAATTGCTCTAAGGTCCTAAAGCATGTATGGCCCTAGATAGCAATTGGGCAGTTTAAAATACACTTGAAGGGATATATTCATCTTCTATGACTGACTAAGTTTTTTAGGTGTTTTAGGACTAAATATGTAGCAAAGAGAATGTTAATATGACTAGTGTAGCTACCATTTTAAAGGATTTATGTTCTTGTAGGAAATCTTTATTAGGCTTTTGCTAGAAAATTGTATTTCAATCAAATCAGTACTTTTATATATATCATTATATTTTCTGACTCTTTGTTTCATGTATGGTAATAGATGTAAGGACCACAAAGCTGTTCAATCACACTAGATAAAAGTAGCAAAATCTATTCAGGGACTGAAAGCAAAAAGTTAGATCCAAGGCACCCTCCATGTGAGGCTTATCACAGGATCTTGGCAGTCTACTGAACATGAGTTTACTTTGTTCATTTGGAGATTGGGATGGAAAGTACCACCGTTATATGTGTCAAGAGTGACCAAACAAGAGCCAACTGTGAATAATGTTTTATTCCCCTTTCCAAAATGGGAAATAGTGCAGAGAGAGGCATGATAGTCAACTGAGTTGACCAGTTGATTTCCACTGGATTCGGTAATACATCTAAGAGAGCTAAGTGGGATACACATTTAAAATACAAACTAGTGTCTCAGACGTTGCTCTATCTGCACACAAAATTCTGTGTAACTCATTATATCGATGCTTTAGCAAAACACCCTGAAGCATTTTGGCTTTCAGTTGCCTTAAGTGGAATTATGCCAGTGATGAAGTTAGTCCAATATTCATAGCTTATGAATTGATCACACTTCAAAACACCACTCAGAAAGAGACTTGAAAGTCCAGCTGGCCTGTGAGTAACTACGTCATTATGATTGCTAGACTGAAGCCAGAGATAATCTTTCTTCTTTCATTTTAACTCTAGTAGAAATAGAGAGTGAATGAAAGATAAGCAGATGTAATGGGTTAACCTTGGCTGGCTGCCAGGTGCCCACAGTCGCTCTAACTCCCTCTTCCCCCCCGCAGTCAGGCAGGGGAAAAGAATGAGATGGTAAACAGTGGGTTGGTATAAGGCAGTTTACTAAAAGCAAAAGTGGAAAGCGAAGCAAAGTGCACGCAAAAGCAAAGCACTAATCTAATCTCTGCTTCCCATCCGCGGCGATCACCGGCCAAATCCAGAGAAGTAGGGCTTCAACACGTGTAGTGGTTTCTCTTGGTCAGCCACCACGGGAGACTGTGGATGCCCCCCCACCACTTCCTGCTTCTCCTTAGCTTTGTACCTGAGCTGTTGTCATATGGTATGGAATATCCCTTTGGCTAGTTTGGATCAGCTGGCCCATTTGTGTCCCCTCCCAGAATCTTGCCCTCAGCCGGGGAAGGGACACTAGAGTCCCAATGCTGTGCTCAGCAGTAGTAAAAACACTGATGTGTTATCAGCACCATTCCAGCCATCACTGCTCAGCACAGCACTGCGAGGGCTGCTGTATGGAGAAATGGGCTCCATCTCAGACAGACCCAATACAGTAGGGGAAGAAGCAAGCTATTTTTTTTCCTTATTTTGGTAATCACCACCGCTTAGATGACCTTCCAGCTGTTCCACATGATTTTATTTGACCTAAATACCTGCACTGTGTCACTCACAGGAGTTCTACTGTTAATTTTCACTTTAGGATTTTCTGTGAATTGATTCTACAGTATCATTATTTCACAAAGTTTTCTTCTCCAAATCACACTGTACTGAAGTATAAATAATCCTTCTAACTGCATCAAACATTGTTCATTTTGCTTTCGGCATTCGAATTTCCCTATGTGAAGAAAACCCTTATGCTCTAGGTTAAGAAAGCCCTAAACTAAAGTGGTTCACTTGTCATATTTATACAAATAATTGTAGGTGTCATGGGCAGAGCAGCAATATGAGAAGAAGCGAACCAAGCGGGCCACTGTGAGAGACTCAGCAGAAAGTCTTTTCAATGACCCTATGTGGAACCAACAGTGGTATCTGGTAAGGATTTGTTGCACTGAAGTATAAGAATGGTGGATTTGGGTTGTGCTGCGTTATTTTACTGGTAACAGAGCAGTTGCAGTGAAGGGACTAAATGAAGAGTGCCTTTCATTAGCATATGCTGTAAAAGGGAGAGATCTCTGTGTATATTTTCAGGCAGCCTTCCATTTTCTTTGAAGTGTTATTTGTAAAAAGATTCTGAAAGACATTTCAGTCTGGTGTTTAGGGTTGGGGATATCTTATTTCTGATATCAGAAATTGTAACACTTAAAAGCTACCTTTACTAAAAATTTAAAATATTTGCTGTTGGTATGTAACAAGTAATGTATCATGTCTGAAGCTGGCAATGTATTTCTTCACTAGAATTTGTAGTGCAGAATGCATACTCCAGACGAAAACAAAAGCATATGCATGCATATGACAAGTACCTACAGCCTCTTGGACTAGGATTTGTATATAAGAGAAGCTCTGCAGTTTACATGTTCAAAACCTCGGGGAAAATGAATTTCCTGAGCTCTAGTTTCTTTCTACATGCAACAAGTCAGAAATACAGGTGATCAAACATGTTTTATATGGTTTCTTTTGAGAGCCTTGTTTTCACTGTGCTTCTTGCTGTGCCTTCAGCCTAGGCTGCATTGCTTTCACTCTAGGAATGGGATTATAGTGGGTATAACAAATCAAGAGGAAAAGTCAAGCACAAGTGTGGTCTGTGTGGCTGGAAATAGTTTTCTGTTCTTCAGTTCATCTTAGAGAAACCAGACCAAATTCTAGGCTGCTTGTGTAAGGGTTTGTCCTCTCTTTCCTTTGCTTGAGCTAGGAAAGATAAATTATAAAGTATACAGCATAAAATATTTTTGCTAAAATTCCTGCAGCCTTCTTTTCAACAAGAAGAAAAAATGTTATCTATAGGAATTTGGCTTTTCTTTTAAGGCATATATCAGTTTCCTTCCTTGCTTGTATCTGAAAAAGCAGGACATTTTCAAGATGGCTATCTTAGACTAACACTCAAACACACCTTGAGTTCAAAAAACCAGACTTGGCAAAAAAAACCCCAATGTGCAGCTCTCCAAGGGACTTACTTCCTTTTTCCACTTTCTTATGATTTTTGGTTTTTTTCTTCTAGTTTTCCCACATAAGAAACAGAAACATCCTGCTTACCCTTGCTTGCAGAGCACATTAAAGTTTTCTGATTGAATGTATAAATGTGTTAAATATTTTCTTCGAAAGTATGTTTCTTGCCTGGTAGTGAATAACTTACTATTGCTTTATTTTAATGATTTGATGGCAACAGTTCAAAGAATCACAGAATCACTAGGTTGGAAGAGACCTCCAAGATCATCTAGTCCAATCCTTGCCCTAACCCCTCGACTAGACTAGACTATGTCACCAAGTGCCACGTCCAGCCTTTTTTTAAACACATCCAGGGATGGTGACTCCACCACCTCCCTGGGCAGTCCATTCCAAAACTTCATTACTCTTTCTGTAAAAAACTTCTTCCTAATATCTAACCTATACCTCCCTTGATGCAGCTTGAGACTGTGTCCTCTCGTTCTGTCAGTTGCTGCCCGGTGGAAGAGACCAACCCCCACCTGACTACAACCTCCTTTCAGGAAGTTGTAGAGAGCGATAAGGTCACCTCTGAGTCTCCTTTTCTCCGGGCTAAACAACTCTAACTCCCTCAGTTGTTCCTCATAGGGCTTGTGCTCCAAGCCCCCCACCAGCCTCGTTGCTCTCCTCTGGACACGCTCAATCATCTCCACATCCTTCCTAAACTGAGGGGCCCAGAACTGGACACAGTACTCCAGGTGCGGTCTCACCAGTGCCGAGTACAGAGGTAGAATAACCTCCCTGTTCCTGCTGGCCACACCATTCCTAATGCAGGCCAGGATGCCGTTGGCCTTCTTGGCCACCAGGGCACACTGCTGGCTCATGTTGAGTTGGCTGTCGACCAGTACCCCCAGGTCCCTTTCCACCTGCGCACTGTCCAGCCACACTGTCCCCAGCTTATAACGTTGCAGGGGGGTTTTGTGGCCAAAATGCAGGACTCAGCGCTTAGACTTACTAAATTTCATCTTACTGGATACTGCCCAACTATCCAAACAATCCAGGTCTATCTGAAGAGCCCTCCTTCCTTCCAATAGATCGACACAAGCTCCCAGCTTAGCATCATCCGCAAATTTACTGATGAAGGACTCAATACCCACATCCATGTCATCAATAAAAATATTGAACAGCACTGGTTCCCAGGACAGACCCCTGAGGGACACCACTGGTGACTGGCCGCCAGCTGGATGCAGCACCGTTCACCATCACTCTCTGGGCCCGACCATCCAGCCAGTTCCTAACCCAGCAGAGTGCTCCTGTCCAAGTCGCGAGCTCCAGCTTTTCCAGGAGTATGTTGTGGGAGACAGTATCAAAGGCCTTGCTGAAGTCCAAATAGACAACATCCACAGCCTTACCCACATCCACCAGGCGGGTCACCTGATCATAAAAGGAGATCAGGTTGGTCAAACACGACCTACCCCTTGTAAACCCATGCTGGCTGGGTCTGATACCCTGGCCATCCTGTAAGTGCTGCGTGATGGCACTCAGTATGAACCTTTCCATTACCTTACATGGTACTGAAGTCAGGCTAACTGGCCTAGTTTTAGCTCTGTTCACTGTACCTTCACATATCACAAAGAAAATATTTCTAATTAATTTGAGAGAACAGAACATGAAACCTAAATTAATTTCCTGAATGGCAGCAGTCAAAATAAATAAAATAAAATAATAAAATAAAATAAAATAAAATAAATAAAATAATAAAATAATTCCCATAATTTTTAAGCCTCATATTTTATGCAACATGAAAAACCTGTGATCAACTGACATAATTATGCACAGAGACAAAAAGAGAAAATTCTTAATTTTTGCATCTGTGCTTTTACGGGGGATGTAAGCAAGTTTTTTAAATCAGATGTATCTACTGCACATTTAGCATTAGAGAGAAAGAATGACCCAAAGAAACTTGCTGGGGAAGAGAAGACTATATGTGATTCATATTTCTAGTTGATTTACCACAGGAACGGTAATAAGTGTAGTAAACAGAAAGTTGTTCCTAACCTAACAACTACATTAATTGTTTTATCCATTAATTATTTTGCTCTGGATAATTTTAATGTCAAAGGGGAAAACACACTTGGAGGTATTCCAGCTTGCTGTACTGTGGGCACTGTCTTGGCTTCTCATCAAACGAAAAGAACAAACATTAGCAGGTATGATTATTATCTTAGTATTCCAAGGTCTATTGGTGCGTCCCACACTTCTGCTGCCTACCTCAAATAAATACAAGATGATCTTTGTTCAGAGGTGGTCTTTAGGGATCTTCAAGTGATGGGGCGAATTTTTCACTATTACAAGTAATTGATGACACTAGTTTTTGTTTTCTCTTTGAAAAGTTTGAGCAAAATAAACAAGTTCAGGATGAGGTAGTTTACAGCATCTTCAAAATATGACTTTGGTCTTGTTTATTATAAATGAATAAAAAGTTGACATCTTTTAATGCTTTCTGTCCACCAGCAAGATACAAGAATAACTTCATCCCTTCCCAAACTGGATCTCCATGTTATTCCTGTGTGGCAAAAAGGGATTACAGGCAAGGGAGTTGTCATCACAGTACTAGATGATGGCTTGGAGTGGAATCACACTGACATCTATGCTAACTATGTAAGTTTGTGGATAGAATAAATAGAGGATAGAATAAATTAACCAGTTGTAATTTTGATATACAGACACTCTTCTCCAGGTCACTGTCTTTCTGAAAGTCACCTCCTACAGTACAGAAACTGAAATATTTGCCCTAGTCATGATTTGGAACCTGGTTATAGTCATAGGAAGTTGAATGTTACTTAGCAATGGTAGTGGGATGGGTATTTTGTTGTTTTGTTTTTCCTTCTGTGGATTTAGTTCCCAGGCATGTATGCGTATAACAGTTTAATGCTGAATTATTACAGCTCCATGAAAAAATGATAAACTCATTAATCACTATTGAATTTTACCCACATTGGTTGCTGCTAATATGAGGCACACCAAGTAAATAAATACAGACTCTAAACCCCATTTTGTTACACGCTTTAAAGATTCACTTTGTAGATCTTTGAATTAATTCTGTTTTTTTTAAATGTAGGACCCAAATGCAAGTTATGATTTCAATGACAATGATCATGATCCCTTCCCTAGATATGATCCAACAAATGAAAACAAGTGAGTAGCTTCCCATTTGTGTGAAGAGAAGAAAGGTGCAATATTAATTTGTGTGTTAGAAGATAAAAATGCAGAAATATCTATGTATGCCTCCTGTAATTATGTAATAGGAGGGAGAATTTGTGTAACAGAATCACAGAGTAGTTGGGCTCGGAAGGCACTTTAGAAGGTCATCTGGTCTGACCCCCTGCTCAAGCAGGAAGGCCTAGAGCTGATTGCCCAGGAGTACATCCAGATGGCTTTTGAACATTTCCAAGGAGGGAGACTCCACAGCCTCCCTGGGCAACCTGTGCCAGTGTTTGGTCACCCTCATAGTAAAGAAATGTTCTTGGATGTGCAGAACAAAAGTCCTGTGTTCGAGTTTGTATAAATATTGTCATGTAACATTGACATAAATATTGGAATTAAATTCCCAAATGAAGTAGTTCATAATCATAATCTTCCTGTAATGTCTTGGTTTTCTTTTTATGTGTAAGGAACTGAAGTGTTTCTATAAGCTGAAGGGAGCAATCTGTTCATGTGACCATGTGCGGTTCTGGAATGATACCTCCGCCAGCAGATTTTTACTACAGTTCTCTGATTTGCACTGGGAATTTAAAAAAAAAAATAAAAAAAAATGTCTTCTATGAAGGGCTCTACAAGATAACTGTATCTTTTAGGAACCTACCAAGAAACCCATCCTTCAAGTCAGCTTTTATAGCTAAGGACACTATTTTCCATTTCTGGCAGTAGCTTTTGGACCAACAGAGCTGAGTTGGAACACTAAATTTCCATCTCTGCATGCAATCGTAGGTGACCTCATATGTCATTCTCCTCTTGTTACAATGACATTAGCTCTTAAATCTACCTGTATTGCCTCTAATCTTTATTAATAATTAAATGGAATTCAGCCCAGAAGCATTCAGGCATATCATTAAATAACAATCTGTAGTATTACATAATACAACGGTCTTACAATTACTGTGATATGGAGATTTCCTGTATTGCGAAATTAGAATCACCTATGGCAAAAAAAGAATTGCATAGAAAACAGTTGGTTGCAAGACAAATTTACCAATGGGGATACTTTATAGGCTCATTTTCTGAAATCTTAAATAAATATAGTAATTAAAAGAAGGCTATCTAAAGGTATGATTGAAAAATATTTGTGTCCTATTTCTGTCTGAAGACAGCTTCTTAGCCCCATAACTGTACACTACTTTTGCACTCTGTTAAAACACTGAGGTCTACAGACCTCTATGTCATTTGGGTCAAGTATTTATCATCTCATCACAGTGTTCCTTTAATCATTAAGTAGGTAAAATTAATCCCCTCTTCAGACTTAAGAGAAACAGGTGTTTTTGTATTATGTAGCTACAACTCAAAAGCTATTCAATATCTCCATTACATTCATTTAAAGGAAGACTTTAAACTAATCAAGGTCATTGATGAGTCTTTCTGTACATTACACCAAAGATGTTATGAGATGTTTATTCTTGCTATATTTATTCAGGCATGGGACACGGTGTGCAGGAGAAATTGCTATGCAAGCCAACAACAGAAAATGCGGAGTTGGAGTAGCCTACAACTCTAGAGTTGGAGGTAAGAAAAACAATTGGATGTCTAATATGAATGGAAACAGGATGGATCTGGAGTGTTTCCAGATACCATTAATCTGAAATATAAATGATTGGTTATTCTCAAAAAACATGAATCTCGCAATATTATGAGCCACAAAATCCTGTCTGATCATGGTGCAGAGTGTTACACCTATATGACAGAATTTCTTTAATAAACTCTGGGATATGGTTATGAATAGAATATAAGCAGAATATGTAACAACAGCACCACAATATTTATATTAACAAAAATAATAATAAAAAATTATAATAATAGTAGCAACAACTGATATTGTACCCAGAGTTAAGACTGTGTCTTATAAGGAGTGATGGACTAAACTTCTTATTATTGGCTACTCTGGAAGTAGGAAACTTAGGGGAGGATAGGGATTGAGCAGAGTAAAAGTAGATTATACAAGTTTCTACCCATCTTTGCTTGCAGCATATTGTTTCCATCTACATAATTACGTTCAAAAGTTCATATCAGTCAAGCTATTCAAACTTCTGTGTTTTTTGTTTCCACGCCTAACTTCTCTACTGTCACCAGAATTTAAATTTGAAAACAAGTAGGTTCTTGCTTGCCCATCAATTAGTATTGCTTTTTTTTTAAAAGCAGTGACTAGAAGTTTAATCCATTAGAGGTTTATTAAATAGTCATGATAAAAGTATCAATTGCAAATGGTTATTTAGCTCAGAGGAAGATATTTGTACAGTCTTAGTTTTTCCATTACTCTCTTTTCTTCCTTTTAAACAATGGGACGATGAGTGGCAATTGACACCCATAGCTATCATTCCCACCATTTCAGACTGATGTTTGTAGGTTCCCAATTACTCTACTGTGCTGTCACAAACGTCAGTTTTGCCATTTGCCTTTGCCATAATGCATTATGCTGTCATGATCTGTTTAAATAAAATATCTCATTCATAAGATGATGTCAAATTTCCAAAGCAAGGCAAAATGGATGAAGCTGCAGAGGTGCCTGAACTCTTGTTGTGCCCATATTTGAAAGCTTTTGCATCTACAGAGGATCTGCATATGCTCCATGCTCATTTGCAAATGCAAACTACAGATCTTTGTGGGGTGATTTGTCTAGAAAAGGAAAATAACAGGAGGAAAACCTGTCCAGCAATCCACATTACCCAGAAAGCAGCTTATACTTGGGAGGGGGAGGAGGAAGAAAGGAAAAGTGGAAGAAAAAAGCAAGCTGTTAAATGTGACCAGACTGATTAAGATAGGGCTGTAGAAATAATATGTTCAAAGAGCAGTGGAAAATATGAGAAGCCTTCAAAAGCTTCAAATAAATTTGGAGTGGCTAAACGCTGGAAGATTTTTTTTTGATGATGCAAGCACTACGTGATTAATTCCTTCAGAGGCTATTTTTTCTTCTTTTTAAATTCATGAAAGGACACACTGCACATTTCTATCTGACATTAGTTCAGGATGACTTCTTTAAGTGTCTGTTTGCTTGTAGCAGTTGCCACACTGGATAAATCCAGAGGTCCACAGCCAGTGCCCTAACATATGGAACACCATGTTCTCCAACCTTCAGCATCAGTGATTGGTTTAACTTTGCCTTGAGGGGTAAAATAAAACATTCCACTCCAAGTTTTTTGTCTTCTGTGAAAGTACTGACTTTAGTAAACCTGAGCGTTCTCGTAAGTCCCATCAAGGCCTGGCCCTATTCTGACTTTATTAGTCCCGTGTCCGTGAGTCCCACAGGCTCTTCTGTGCACTTAGTGAAAAAAAAAATACTTCTTAATGCCAATTTTCAAAGTGACACCTTTCAATGTCCTTTAACATTCGTGTCTTGTTCTGTGTAGAGATAAGAAATGTGTGTGTATCAAACACCTTCGGAGTAAAGCAGGGTGTATGTATTTTCATGCATACGTAACCATAGCACTGTGCTACGATATTTCCATGATGCTGCCATGGAAATTAAATTACTAAGTAGCTCCATTTTACAAAGGACTGGGCTGAGAGTTCCTGCACAGTGACGTGTTGCTAAAAATAGCCTTCTGCCAGGCACATACATGCATATGTCTGAAATTACCCTGGGCTTTGCCTGCTTTTGGTTTTCTGGGAACAAGAATAGAAAAGAGTTTATGAAAGAGGGCATAACTGGAATCTGCTTGGGGGAATATCACTGCAGTCATCAAATCCCTGAGATGACTTGAACAATCAGGATTTTTGACAATCACAAAGCAGCAGTGTTTTTCCTTGAAATGTTTTTGTCAGTGTACGGTCAGTGTTCATTTTTTAGTTGGTTTGGGGGTTTTTTGGGTTGGGTTTTTTTGTTGTTGTTGGTTGGTTGAGTTTTTTTCTCTCTTTTTTTTTTCTTTTCTTTTCCTTTTTACATTATTTATATCCAGAGTTGGCTTTGTCTTTTTCTGTGGTAAGTGTCTGTACGCCTTATATTCCTAGTATCTCTTTATGTGTTGCAAGCTTACGCTTTGAGCTTTGCAGTCGCTTTCACACAGGCAGATCTTTGTTACCAGTGTGCTGGTATGAGAGAATCTCACAATTCTGAGCCAACTGAAAAAAAGAGTAATCAATACATTATGAGTTTAAGCCTATCCTGGATAAGTGGTGTTTTTAGTACCTGAGGCACAGGTACTAACCATGATGGTTTTCCCAGCTTTGTGATAGTGAAACTGCTATGGTTGAACGGATTAACTCCTTTGTCTGATTTTGCCGCTAATGAATCTGAAATAATAAAGCTCAGCTTTATCTCGGAGGTATTATGAGTATCAAGAGGCCAGCCGTTTGAGAAAAGAATTATGCTTGCAATCCTTTTTTTTCCTGCTTGATAGCATAAAAAAAAAAGGAAAAAGACACTGAGCTGCAGGGGTGAGGTTAGAGTTTTTTGTTGTGGGCTTTTTTTTCCTTTTGTTTATTTGATTGGGCTTTTGAATAGAATGACCAGGTTTTGCCTGCTGTGCTTTGGCAAAATCCCCATTTTTTGAAAATGCTAGAAAATGTGTGCTTATAATTCATCAGCTGCCAGTGATGGTGCAGCTACTATAGTACTAAATGCCAGGTTTGAGAGAACTGAGACATTTTTATTGCTTGTAAACACAGACTGAGTCCACACTGCTGTTGCTCTTATATTGCTGTTACTGTGAGAGCAGCACCACAGTAGGAATTTTGCCTAATTTCTGCTTTTTCTGCCTTCCTCCAGCACTGGGCAGTGATTGCAGTTCTGCTGCAGAGCTGTGGTTTTGCACAGTAATGGATCCCAGTGCAGATGAAACACTGTCAGCAACTGAATTTTAAGTACCACTGAGATCAGGCGTGCTCTGAAGAAGATTAGATCATGCAGTTCCTAATAAATTGTTAATGGCTAGATATCTCTGGATTGCTCACACTAGAAAAAAATGTGGCAGTAAAACAACAGTGATTTTTTTTTTTCTGTGGCGGAGATTGAAGAGCTACTGAAATACCATCACAAAGACAGCAAAGTGTTTTGGCTTTGAAGACAAAGTGTTTTAGTCAGAGCATTCAGAACTTAATCTTTGAACTCAAACTCTTAGGACTCTTAAAGAGGAAACTAATGTTTATAAAAACCTGCTTAATTTCAGTGGCATTCTAGCAGTTTGAGAAGTCTTTGTCATAGAAGTAACAGAGGAAGGAAGAAGAAAGAGAATGCAATAAGAAAAAGCAGGAACAGTAAGCAAGACATTCTTTTAGGTCTCCATAGAAAAAGAAATAAATAGAAGGCAAACAAAATGTAATTGTTTGTTTGTTTGTTTGTAGAGAACACTGAGCTCTGCAGATAAAAGTTAAATATGCTGTTTAATGTTGACAGGAACTCTTCTCAATATTACTTATATGTACAGCAGTAGGCTGTGGTTGCAATAGTTTTGGGTTATTTTTGCTGAAAACTTTAAAAAACTTAAGGAGGAGAGAATGAAAAGTAAATCCAGTCTGCTTCTTTATTTTTTTTTTTCTGTAAAGGTATACGAATGCTGGATGGAATAGTCACTGATGCTATTGAAGCCAGTTCGATTGGTTTCAATCCAGAACATGTGGATATTTACAGTGCAAGCTGGGGCCCTAATGATGATGGTAAAACTGTGGAGGGACCTGGAAGACTGGCACAGAAGGCTTTTGAGTATGGGATAAACCAGGTATGGTACTTAAGGGAGAGATAAAGTAAAATGTGGCAGAATTTTAAAATGGTGGGTAGCGGGGAAGAAATGGAAATGGTTTGTACTCTCTTTGCTCAAACATATTTGAAATGGACAAGATATTTTAATGGTACAGGTCAGAGAAATTTCCAGCCAGAAAATGATTTGTACAGCTTTCTAAGATGGTTTTAAGCTGCTAATCTCTACAGATAAGCTTTCTTTTTCCATCCTTACTTTTCCTGCCTTTGTCTCACCCTATGCCCACCCTTCTCTAGTGCTTGTTCTGCACTGAACAGTAATTGGATTTCTGCACTGAAAGCCTATAAAATTTAATACAAAATTTCTGCTTCATGAATATTTTGCAGTGTGAAATAGTTATGCATTTTAGCATCCTGTGGACAAGCTTGTAGTGCCTTAATTTATAAATTGGTGCGTGTCATGATCCAGTCAAAATGAATATAGCAAAAATGCATGATGAGGAGTACTGGAAGCAATGTTTTTACTTATTTTTTTTACATTACATTCTTTAGATCTGGTTGGATGATGATAAGTAGGATGCAAACTGAGAGCTGTCAGGTATTTATTAATAAACTACTCTTGCTCTTGCTAGTGAGGTGAAAAGACATCTAGAGTTGGACAGGTACTAATATAAAGAGGAAGGCTGAATCAGAGGTGGAAGAAGAAAGAAATGGAGGAAAGCTTGAAGGACAGAATCATAGAGAATTTTGGATAAAGAGCAGGTAACATTAGTGGACAAAAGGAGAGAATGAGAGAAGAATGAAGAGCCTGAGAGCTGACAAAGATACTCTGAGTGAAGAATGGAGAACAAGAAGAGTGAGCTGGTAGACGGAGATCTAAACCCATGGTTAGGCAGCAAGAGAAGATGGAGAATTATAGGCGATAATTAGGCAAAAATTATTCAGTGTCTTACTCTGGAAAAGAAGATTCTTTGGTAAAGAATATATCTTTATTACAGCTTGTTATATTTCTCATGGGGAGTAAATTTACTCATTGATTTGTCTGGCTTCCTTTTGCAAGGCTCTTCTTATTTCCATTTTGCTTAAAATCAGCCAGATTTGTGACTGACAACAGTTTTAATCCCTGGATCCTTCATTGCTGCTCTGGTAAAGCACCTGAGCACAGGCTTAGCCTTAAAGACCTAAGAGGTATTAGTATTACTGTAAGTGAAATCAGAGCAGATGCTTAGATATACCAATGCTTTTCCAGACTGCAATCTTTATTTTCAAAGTTACTATATGATTTTCTGTAGTTGATAATGGCTTGTGCTTCCGAATTTAAGAGCTATATCACAGTATTTTAAGAAGTATCTTTACTTTTAATGTTATAAGTGCTGTAAATGTCTTAACAGTCACATAAATAACTTCAAATCTCACCTGAGTAGGATGATAAAAATCTCTTTCAACTGCAGTTTCCATTGAATGTATACATATTAATAATGAACAACATATGAACTTTTGCTCATCACATGAAACAGATTATTCTTCCTCTGAAGGACTAGCACAGCTCAAGATTGGATAGGGTGGTATGTTTCCTCTTAAAGCTGTGATAGTTTACATGCTGTGAGCTTCCAGAATCAGTTGCTGGCTGCTGCTCCCTCATTGTACACTGGATACAAGGGCAGGGAGTGAATGTGCTTATGTTTGGAGGCTGGTGGTGCTGACCCACAGATCTAGGAGAGATGGGAGGGTTTTCAGTATGTACGTCATTCATACTACTAATCCATATCTCTGTGATTACAGGAAAGGCAGATGAAATAACCCTGGATAAACTTGCCATTTCTTAAAAATAAATGAGTATTTTTCCTAGAAATTATCAGAATCAAAACATTGGCATGCAGAAAAGTTTACCTGTTGAACACAGACTCTTTTTGAGCTAAAAAACAATTTTGAGAAAAATTGGTGTACCTGGAACACTAAACATAGGCCAGTCAAATTAAGAGATGAGCTGCAGGGTGAGAAGTACGGTGTCTCAAACATGGTTTCTTCTGTTTCTGTCTTCTACAGTGCTTGTAGAAATTTGTCCTTTTCTATCTGAGAATTAGTTTCTTTTGGGGAAGAAGTTTTTAAGGATATATTATGAGGGTCTGAAATCCCTTTGATAACGATTGATTTCCATTTTCCCTAGGGCCGAAATGGGAAAGGCTCCATTTTCGTGTGGGCTTCAGGGAACGGAGGTCGTCAGGGCGACAACTGTGACTGTGATGGTTATACTGATAGTATCTACACTATTTCCATTAGCAGTGCTTCTCAGCAAGGGCTTTCTCCCTGGTATGCAGAGAAGTGCTCTTCAACTCTGGCCACAGCATACAGCAGTGGGGATTATACTGACCAAAGAATTGTAGGTTGTTTTTACTAGTTTCAGAACAAATAAAAATGTATTATGTATGCAAATAACAAATGAAACCTTTTAAACACTTGGTTTCGTGTGCTTGCTTTGTGTTATGTGTTACCTGCTTAGTGCTTTTGCCTTGAAACTTTGAGAAATTTGTAATCCAAAAAGTGGTTGGATTCCTGGAACATCTACTGTAAAGAGAAAATTGTTGTGTCGATGCAGTCTAATCAACATGCTGAATTTGTCTGCTGTTTGTGAATGCTGTTTGAGTATGAAACAGATTTCTGCATAATGTTTGATATGGTCCCATTCTTCAAAAAGGGCAAATGAAGAGATATTTAAAGTAAAAGGAAAAAAGAACCTGTGATTTCATGCCCTCTGGTATACCTTGCCATTACCTTTTGTAAGACAACAACAGCAATAGGTGCTTCCAAAGTAATAAAAGTTGCTCAGCAAGCAGATGTATCAGTTTGTGTGCCTTCCTTGTGCTGAGGAAAACTGCTGTGATAAAATAATGTTGAAATACCTGTAATTTCTGCTCAACCCTAGTAGATGCTAATTTTCCTGTACACTGCACTGATGAGGATTAAGCCCATGCCATTCTGAGTTAGCCAGGAGATCAGTCCTAAGTGGCTCCTCTTTATAGTTGAGATGTAGATACACAGGATGATGAGGTTGGTATTTAATTTCCAAATAAAGCACATATTTCTTTGTAAATTATAGTTCTGCTTAAGAAGGAGCAGAACATCAATACTAATCCTATGTGTAATTTTCTAGCAAGCAGTAATTTCAAATGTTCTAGGCCCAACACAATGATCTGTTTTTATGATTCACCAGTAAGGCTGAAACACTTATTGTGAAACCTTAGAATAATATAAGATATTCAGTGTGGGAGTATTTTTTTCCAACACAAAGCATTTTGATACAAAAATTATAGTTGAAGGAAAAAGAGTGAATTGAAATATTAACAGATTTAAACATCCAGCACTTTTTCTGCTGGCGAGGAGTGTATTAATATGCAGCAAGTAAAGGATACATAGTTATGTTTGTGAGTGTGGATATTACTGTGTTTGCAATTGTTTATTCACACAATCTGTGGATTTTTTTGTTTTGTTTTATTTTGGTTTTCCGTCAGACAAGTGTTGATCTTCACAATGAGTGTACAGAAACTCACACTGGGACCTCTGCATCTGCACCTCTGGCCGCAGGAATTTTCGCTCTAGCACTGGAAGCAAAGTAAGATGTCCCACAATTACTTTTTGAGACTCCTGTCTCCCAACCACTCCACCATCTTCCCCTAAATGTTGACTCTTTGAAGTCACTCTGCCTCATACTGCAGCTTCACTTTCTGTTAGTCGAACTTGCTCAGGCTGATAACAAAAGTAAGCAGCTTCTTGACTTCCTAGAAAAGCAGAACCAATGTTAAGTAGACTATGACTGAGCAGTATTAGACCACTTTGTGAATTGGCAACAATATTTACAGATTTCTGGTCAAATGTACTTAAAAGTGAGGCTGCACATGGATCAGGAGAACTTATTTTGAGGATAGTAGGTGGCAGGAGTTCAAATTAAGTCTTCTGTCAATTTACAGAAGATTTTCTGCCAATGATGAGATATAAAATGGAAGGTGACAAAGTCTGTCTGTCAGAGCAGGCAGGGAGCAGACAGGTTTAGATCCTGCAGGGCAGGTAGTCAGGATGCAGGATGTGGGGAAGATAAGAAAGGACAGAAAACACTTTAGGCAGTGACGCATAGGCTTGGTATTTGGTGCAGATTCAACTATATTTTCTACTGACATAAGCCTCTGGTGACTTAAGCCAACACACTTAGATGTTTTAAAGAGTACAGTTAACCACAGATAGAATCAAATTCCCAGTGAAATTTCAAAGTCCAGGTTCTTTAAATACCTGAATAGTTTTGAAGAATTGGACTCTAATCTTGCTAAGATATTTGTAATCTTGTCTATGGTGAAGGATTATGAAGGTAGCGTGACATGCTGTGTATTTTAAAACAATGGGATGCCATATACCTTCAAAGCATTTTCTATTGCAAGCTAATAATTGAGAGAAAAATGATAACTAGCCCTAAAACAACTAATCAGGAATATTTTTTCAACAGCCCAGACCTAACATGGAGAGATATGCAACACTTGGTAGTGTGGACCTCAGAATATGATCCACTGGCTGGAAATACAGGATGGAAAAAGAATGGAGCAGGACTGATGGTCAACAGTCGATTTGGGTTTGGACTACTCAATGCCAATGCATTGGTAGATTTAGCTGATCCCAAAAGATGGAAAGGTGTGCCAGAAAAGAGGGAATGTATCGTCAAAGACCAAAGCTTTGAACCAAGGTAAGACTTTGCATTTGCAGTTACCAAGCTTATGTCTGTCCGAGTAAAGCCTGAAGGATCATATTCTTCACAAATCACTCTGAACAAGACTAAGGGATTTCTTTTGATTCATCTAGTTTTGCCTTGCTGTAATCCTTAGGGACAGGCAAGGAGCATTTGCTTCTTGGTTTTTTGTACTGTAAGACTGAAAATACTAGAATGAAGCCTTAACAAAGATTATAATGTCTGCTTGTGCAGACAGTGTATGCATGGAGGATTCTGTGAGTCTCAACCAAATCAGCTAAGGTGTGGATGTTTATACCACTACCAGAAGACAGATAAATAGATAGGGAAGTCTTTCGGATATTTAAAAAAAAAAAATCTGTAATGGGTCTTACCAATTCTCCTGTGACAGGCATGGTATATTTTGAAATCAAGGTGATATACTGAGCTTTAGTCACACCTGTAGCATTTCTTTTATGAAAAACAAGTGTCTCAAGGGCTCACCAAAAAACCTTACCAGCCGCATTCACATGTGTTCACAGCATAGTGAGCCTAAACTCACCTGAACATCCAGACAATTGTATTTAGTCATTGAGCTGGTTAATCAGTGAGGATAGCTAGACTATTTTTGTCTCTACTTGCACACTTATGTAGTTATTGTAGTTGTTTGGTGTGCGCGCACCAAAATTCTCTCTCCACAAACATATACAGTTTTTTGGACAGTCACTGCTTGGGAACCTTATTATTTATGCAATTTTACAATCGATTTTATGAGCTCTCTTGTTTCCACAGGATGCCAATCCATTACTGACGTATGTAATACTTGGCTGCTTATGTATTTTTATTACAGTACTATATGTTACATTGCAATAACAAAGGTGCCATGATTCTGAGTTTAAAATTATTTACGCGGAGACATAGATATCCATTGTCATTGGGAGTAATGGGAATTGTGCAGACAAAGCTAAGCACAGTAGCTCTCCATGCAGAGCATGAACAGAAGATACTAGCTTTTTTTTTTTTTTCCTTGAGGTGACATTGATTCAAAGGACCAGGACAGGTTCAAAGTCACAGTTTCTGCTGTGATATTTTAGCTTCATGATAACAGCTCTTCTGGATATTTGATTAAGGTAGTAAGTCTCAGTCTGATAGAGTTGTGTGATGTAGCTGCCAGCAAAGACTGTTTTTTTGTAGTCACTTGGTCCACTGCAGTATTACCTGTGCTTCCAGAACTTCCTGTGGTTTTCACTGAATCATTCAGAAGAATCCCAAATGTGGAATTCATCTTTACTTGTTCCTTTCTCATCATTCTGAAATGGATGTCAGTTGTGTCATTTACACTTCACATCATGATCCAGGATCAAAGACTGCTGTGAGTAACCAAAGAACTTTAATTTTGTCAGATTACTAAGGGCAAATGAAGAAGTCATCATTGAAATTCCCACAAAAGCCTGTGAGGGTCAAGAAAACTCCATTGTATCTCTGGAGCATGTGCAGCTCGAGGCAACGATTGAGTATTCCCGTAGAGGTGATCTTCATGTCACTCTGGTGTCTCCATCAGGTACAAGAGACAAAGACATACCTTTTATAGTGTTGCTTTAGTGTGTAACTTTTTTTCATTAAAAAACACTTCTGTATTCTTCAGTGGTTTAAAAAGAGCTAAATAGATCACTGGACAAATCCAGTGAGGAGAATATGAGGATAAAGCATCCTGGGAATTACAGAAACCCTTTTTCAGGCTCTACCTATTCTGGGTTGTTTTTATGAGAAGATGTTTGAAAGTCATACTTCAGAACATGAAGACACAGTACATTTTCATTCTGGCAACAGGATCTGTGAAAACTGAGGGTTCCTGGCAAATTATATTTCAATAATGCTTATCAGACTTCCCATGATGTGACAGACTAATGGAAAACTGAGGAAATCTGACTCCTTAGATTTCATGTAACTGCATCTCCCATTTATGTATTTAAAAACAGTATCTCTGTTAGGGACCTTAGTACAAATATACTAAATGAGCTAGAATGTGGCAAGCTGTCTTGAAAATGTTCCGAAATAGCACCATAAACAATTAAAAAAGAATAGTGTAAACTACTGTAGAGAGTAAGGTCTGTAAGATCAACTGACATTAGGAAAAAAAATACAAGCTTTCAGATATGAATCTAAACATCAGTCTAATCTAATTTTTCTATTTCTAAGCAGCAATAATCAAGTACTGCTGCCTCTACTTTTGAATCATTTTGCTTTCATGGTTAAACTGTTTTCCCTTGTTACATGATGTTTTTCCACTTTCCTGCAAAACACTATTAGCAAATGTATGACATTCCTTCTCTATCTTTATGGTGTTATGTTTAAGTATATTTATAAGGCTTCTTGGGCTTCTCCTTATTATGTAAATAGAGATCACTTGCTTTCTCCATAGATGCAAACAAGCCCAACAAATTTCCTGCCGTGCAGCAGAATTTCTTTTGCTACAGAAATACTTGCAAACTGCAGCATTTTTAATAAAAACAATACAAATACTTTTCACCCTGTTGGAGGACAAGGCTGTAACAATTTATATCCTCTCACCAAAAAAATCCACAGGGATACATTCAGGATATGGCTGTGGTTTCACAATACCAGCATGGGCTGCTTTGGCTTCAAAACTTCAATTTCAAAAGTTTCTTCAACTGGTTGTGTCTGACCTCTGCTTCTTACACTTCTTTATGTGCATTCACTGCCTTTCTGTGTTAGGGATAGAACACCAATGAAGTTGTACTTTTTAGTGTAACATAATGGTTTGTGTGCCTTTAAATACTGCTATGAAAATAATTAAAGGAGCCAGTGTTAGAGAAACCACTGTTGAAGAGTGTATTTTCCAGCCTACCTCTGCGTTGGGTAGACTGCAAGCTGAGCAATGTGACAACAATCCTACTGTTGATCTTGCACTAACACAGGGACCAACACTGTCTTACTGGCTGAGAGAGAGAGAGATAAATCTCCCAATGGCTTTAAGAACTGGGACTTCATGTCTGTTCACACGTGGGGAGAAAATCCAACAGGCACCTGGATCTTAAGAATTACTGACATGGTAAGTATGGCTATATGTTAACTATGTTTGGAACTTAGCACAGATAAAATCACCACTAACCCCTGCAAAGTATGCTGAATAGTGAGCCTTTTCATTAAGCTTATGAAATTTTGTTTAAAGTATCCGTCTGGACTAAAGATTAAAATAAACATTTACTGTCATATTTTCTTGTTCTTCATATATATGCATAGTACCATTCTCATTTCATTGACATATATCTGTCAAAAAAATAAAAAAATCATGCCTATGTTTTTCAGATATGCATCACTGAAAGAAATCACTTAATATTATTTTCTGTGATTCCTGGAGTGAAATATGCAATTGAACTAACATGTCGTTAACTGCAAATTTTTTTCTGCAGAAAAGAACACAACATGGATCTAGTCTTCTCTTGGTCCATGTGCATAGTTTTCATTAACTGAAAACCTTTTGAATTAAACAATTTCCGGTGATCTCAGTGGTTTATTCTGATGAATTTCTTTCTGGGAGGAACTGTTGCTGGAGAACATTTAAGGATAAAAGCTAAGAAGTCTACAGATATGAACTAATTCAGTTTACTAAAACTACCTGGGGATATGGATTACAACAGCGAGATGCCAGAATAAAGCTGCTTGATAGGCAGCTGAAAAATCATTCCCCTCAAAGAGAGAGTGATCAAGCACACTGCTCTCATTGAAGTTGTCTGTTAATTAGCTTGTCATTAGGGGTTGGATCTTGCCAGAAACCAAATACTTCCTGTTAGACGCTGAGGCTGCAGCCCCTATTGGCCCCAAATTGTAAACAGGAGGACACCGCCAAGTGCTGAGCAGATGGACAAGGCAGTAGAAGTAAACATTATTATCAACAGTGTAGTGTTAATGCTGCAGGGTTATAAAGAACCTCATGATTACAGATACCCTGCTCTTTGAATGCATTTTATGGAAAAAACCCCTTAAGAACAGCATTTTGTTTGTAATAATCTCTCTTTTTCTGTTTTTGTGTGAGAGCTTTCTGAAGCTTACAATAAACCAAGATTTTTGTCCTCAAGGCATAATGCACTCTTTCCTCAGCTTGTAGGTTTCTGTGGTTCCTGATACAATCTTTCATATTAATGACCTTAATTAACATGACAGATTCCCAAGCAGAGTTATTCATAAGTTGTAGTTATAAGTAACTTCAGCTGTCATGCAAGTTGTGTATGTAAATTTTGATCTAGGCTTCTATTAGAAAAGAAGAGCTTCAGCAGCCATCTTCAGTCACTAAATGAATGAGCAAAAATTCTGAAAGAAGCTTTGGTCAAGTAAAGTGTCATTGTTCTCTGTACTCGTCCCTTCCATTTTCTACTATAGAAATACGGCCTCAAAAGTTTAGGACTAAGCATTTTTTGTTCACTTCTACACACTGTGTTTCAGATTGCTGTTGTACACCACTACAGAATGTTAATTTACATTAGCATTTCCAGTGTTAACTTTAATAAAAAATTGCTAAGGAATGGCTTAGTCAACAAATTCTAATAATGCAAAATACTACTTTGGTAATTTTTAGCATTCTGTGCTGTGTTGAAATTTCATTGATGCTTACATGATTAATTAATAATTATGTTACAACAAAATATAAATATTTGGAGTAGTTAAGCCATTGTATTAAATCTCACTTTCTGATATATCTTGCTGTAATATATCCATTTTTTTGTGCTTATGAATCACTCTCTAAATTTAGATATTGAGAGCCTTATAATTTGTTTAATCATTGCTGTCTACTCTACAATCAAGTGTCTTCTTTCATCTTATGTCCTGAGAACCTATTCTGATGCCGTGGTTGTTTTTCAGTCCAGACGAATACAAAATGAAGGAAGGATTGTAAATTGGAAATTGATTTTGCATGGCACTGCTACTCAGCCTGAACACATGAAGCAGCCACGTGTATACACATCCTACAATGCTGTGCAAAATGATAGAAGAGGAGTGGAGAAGATGACAGACTTTATAGAGGTAACTCTGTTAATTTTTGTCCCTACATGTTTTTCAGTTTACAAGAAATAGGGGGAATTTTTCCTACTAAGAAGACACATATTCATTCTGTATTTATTTCACTTAGCCCCTGACTACTTTTGAGTTGTGTATATCAATTTTGTCTGTATCAAGAACTGATATTTTTACTGGTCTCTGTTTTCATATGGCAAAACATAAGGTGCTTAAAATGGCACCAGGATACTGCTACTAAAGAAGGGAACTCTAGCAAATACAGTTGAATGGTACAAGGAGAATGGAAGACACATCTCTAACAGGCACACTAAATTTATGTAATTCTACTGAGAACAAGTGTTGCATCCAAAAGGAGCTTTGCCTGTTTCCAGGGAGTTTGGAAGGAAGTTTGCAGACAAAGGCTGTCAAAAATCTGGGACGCATTGATTCAGGAGATTTGGTTCAGCTTCTTCACCCTTCAGACAGAGTCCTTTAAACATACTACTGGCAGAGTGACAGTGAGTTTCAGGGTGCAGAGAAGGACAGTATTGTATATTTTCACAGTGCTTGATTATGTCAACAGCCTCAGAATACTTCGCTAATCACATCTCATCAAACTGTCTCCCTATTAAGTAATTAGGAAGTCCATAAAACAATAGAGTTTAACCTTCCTCTAGTCTGTGCATCTGTATTTGGGATTGGTCTTTCAAGGTTTCAAAGGTTATTTCTTTTATTTAGACTGCTGAGGAGCTGTGTCCCCTGATACAAACGAAAATATGTCTTAAAACTGGGACAGATCCTGATGTAAATTGAAATGTTGTATCCTGTGGAATAGGATACATGTGGAATCTGAATTTATAACTACCTGTGTTATGCAGAAGTTGATATTTTATACAATAGAGCCCTTTAGAACATCTGATGTGGTTGATAATAGTCTAGTTGTTTTCTAGATGCCAAGTAGCTCCTGAATGAAAAACTTAGCATCTGCCCACACATAGAGATAATTAACCAGAGAAAACCTTAATCTGGTTAGTTTTTCATTGGCACCTATCCTTTTTTTTTCTGCTAATCTGTGTTCTAGGACCATACCACCCTGGAGAACCTGAGTGAAAAACCCAAAGTCACAGAAGATACTAGTGGTAGCAGTGACAAAACAGAAGACAAAATCCCATCAGAAGCTATGCTACATTTACTACAAAGTGCTTTTAGCAGACAGATGGATCAGAAGCAACTGCCAAAGAAGACTGCAAGTGAGAATTTAAATATTCCATATGAACACTTCTATCAAGCCCTCAAGAAATTGAACAAGCCCTCGCAGTTAAGAAGCTCAGAGGAAAGTCTGTACAGTGACTATATTGATCTTTTTTACAATGCCAAACCTTACAAGCATAGAGATGATAGACTGCTGCAAGCGTTGGTTGATATTATAAATGAAGGGAACTAAACTGTAAGGTATGGCACTGAATAGGAACTATACATTTTCCCCACCTGTAGGGTTTTTTTCCAAAGTCTGTGTATGCTCTAGTTGTGTGATTGCTGCTTTGATTGCTTCATATTTAATACAAATATCAAGGAAGGGAAAAAATGGGTGTGAGGGGATAAGGCAGGAAACTGACACTTTTTAGTAATCTCTTTTTTTCAAAGCCTTTCTTCATTACCATCAGAATAGAATTGCCCCCTCAGGCATGAAATGCAGTATTCCCCTGAAAATTCTAATGCTCTGTTTTAAACAATTTTCACGTTACTTATTCTTCCACCATCTTCACTTAAGCATGCAGTAGGATTCAAAACCTGAATTACTAAGCAGTTTTGAACCAAACTGCCAAAGCTATGGGGATATATTCTCATCCATGGATCTGTTGAATATTGCAGTCTTTGTTATATTTGTCATTTAGTCCAGTTTAGTACTTGTAGCCAGTACTGCTTCTATCATAGGTGTTTCATTCCATCTCCCGTATAGGAACATCAAGGAGGCTGGAGCTGGACTGGGGCATCAGTGAACACTGATGAAGTTATTCACAATTTAGACTACAGACATACACTAATATCAAAGAGTACCAAATGAGGCATCCCTGGCCATGGGATGGAATTCTCTCCATCTAACTTTTAACTACCTAAGTGAAGTGCCTGAATTATGAGCCTGGAATTTCTAGGCTGTGTGTAGTTAATGAGGACATGCTGTCCTATAGATAGCACTTCAGAGCACTTGACTTTCTTCTCACCTGTTACGAATTACCTGATGGAGTGCTGATATATTTGTGTCAATTATATGAGTTTTGGGAACCAACCTCCTACCTGTGGATCCTCAGTTAGATCTCTAAAGTAATATAACAGCCTTCTGAGATGCCTACGTCTGCAGTAGTCAGGACAACAAAGCTGGGATAACTTTGTCCTTTTCTTGAGCTGTGACCGAAGTGGAATTGAAAAGCTACCTGTTCTAGAAAAGTCTATGTAAAGAGTGGAGCTTGGACTGTCTGTGGCAGATAGTAACATTTCCCAAATCTAGAAATACAAGGGAAAATGGATGGGGAGAGGTGTGAGACTAAAAAAAAAACTACACCAAGAAGGTTATGCATGGAAGGTGGGGTGGGAGGAAGAGGCATAGAAGGGAGGAGAGAGTGAAAGAGGAAGAGACAGAGGTAGCTATCAGAAAGCAGCTCCCTAACACTAGACAAACAGTTTTCCACATATGCCTCTTTAAAGACAGAATCAAGATTCACATATTATTTTGGTTTTCATAATTGGAAAAAAACAAACAAAAAAAGCCATGTTGTATGCTCAGAAATTGTAGGGGATCTAGAACAAGGAAATGAAAATTCCCAGGGGATAGTTATCTCATTGTAGTGCTAAAAAAACTCCAAAAAAGTTCTGACTGCTTTTTACTTTTCTTCGTCTCTTGTCTACTGTTGAAACATGTTTTACAAACACTCCAGAATTATTTGATTCTCCATATCCATCTATTCCTTAAAATGATGCATCTCTAAGAAAGGAATTTAACATTTTGCTCATAATTCAGTTCAGATAGAGATTTTTCAATCTTCACAAAAAATTCTGCAATTTAAAGATAAATCCCTGCAAGTGGTCCAAATTAGAAAGCTTTCTTTTGCTGTCCTTTCCAAGCAAAAGCTTTCTGCCAGTGCATAACTAATGAACAAGAAAAGCATGAAAATTTCTAATTGCTGCTATTACAGAGTGAGAGCACTTGTATTCACTAATGTTTCATTTTCAGAATATACTCATCTGGTGAGGTAAGGACCACATTTAGTCCTGTGCAATGGAGCTCAGAGGCTGGTTCCCTCAAATGACAAATAATTTAGCCAGTTCTCATTCAGATATGTTACAGTGAGGAAAGTACTAGCAACACTCCATCGGGCCTTGAAAGAAATTTTCAAGTTAAAAGGGTGGAAAACAAAAGACTCTCCTTTGGTTTAAGATCAGTTCCTATGCTGTAGCCAAAGTTTCAACAGAGGACAAGTTTAAAATCTCTCCTGAATATTTCCAACCCAATTAGCTTGTATAGGAGTAAATTATTTTTACTGTTGGTCTTTCCTTGGTGCCTATGTGGGTTTTGTGAAAAATGTAAAAGGTTAAAAAAAAAATTTCTCTCAGAATTTTAAATTATATTTTCGTTACAGGTATTTATAATATAGCAAAGATTTTATTGAACAGACAGAATTTTAAAAGGCATAATAAATTATATTGAACCAGATTTTTTCTTGGGAAAAGACAATTTCATCCAAAAAAGATATTTTTTAAAAGGCATATTACAACAGCAACTGCAACATGTATGTGATGTGATATTAAAATTTGTCTACTTGTAGCATAATACAGTGTGTTAGCAGAGCTCAGTGTGTGGTCTTAATATTTGTAAAGAAAACAGTAGATAAAGTCAAGCTATTGACTCAAAAGGTCTGGGAAGCAGAATTTAGAATAAAAGATATGGCTTGAGGAAATAGCCAGGGGCTGGGTGGAAAAAATGTGTAATGTATTGAGAATGAAGAATTACAGGGAATTTCTTTACCAGGAACACTCCTAGACTTACTTTTCACAACTGCAGACAAGTCAGATTTGCTGTGGACATCAGTGACTGCACTAATTGAGATTCGGAGGCTCTAAATAACAAAATTCTGCCTATTTCACATGCAGACGTGTGTCAGAAGTACTATAATGAAATAATACAGCAGAATGCATCGGGTGGTCAAAATAAATACACAGGTCTTCACTTCCTTGCATGAAAGCCACAGCACTTGGAATATGTGTTGTTCCCTTCACCACTACTCACATTTCATACCAGTAGACAAACAGTCTGTTACACACCCTTACATACTGGAAATAGTTTTGCAGAACTGGTATTTTGGGGTAGCTGTTTGCTGGTCAGGAGTGGGCTCTGTGGGGGTCATGTAGCCATGCACAAAATTTTAGGTGTCCCTGGGCTGCTCCAACACTGATGTCCAGATACCCATCCACCTCCCCTGAACTCCCTTCTCTCACCGTTACCTTGAGAGGAGGTCATGTTTGAGCAAACACTCTGCAGAAATGAATTACGTGCTTTCCGAAGCTTAAGTTCTTGGCTTAAAGGTCATACCCAGATTTAATTTGCTTCTCAAGTCTCAACTATCTGCTGCTTAATTAAAAAATTTGTTTTGATAAATGCTTTAAGGGTAATTAAAACACTTGCTGTGCTTCAAATAAGATATATTTCCGTAGCAGAAATACTTTTGGTAATTGTACATACAAAATGCATATCTGAAATAGTGTTACAAAAAAGAAATCTAAGTCTTCATTAGAGCAAATTATCTAGCTTCCACACTAAACAATGTTTTTTCTCTCAGTTTGGCTGGGTTTTGAATTGTTATGATGCATTTGAACTTTCTAGCTTTACCTGCTTTGGGTTACCCAAGCAGTGTTTCTGATGTCATGTCCCATAGCTCCAAATTTGCAAATTTAGTTTTCGAATGAAGTGTCTTCTTTCTCACCTCTCAAAACAATCATAAGCATTTTCAGTAAATAGAAAGCTATTTTAAGAGAGAAAAGGGGATCTTAAAAATACAATATTGGCTCTAGTGTTGTATTTAGTGTCGCATTATCTTAGTGTCAGAAATTAGGAGAGCATGTAGTCTATTCATTGGAAGAGCACATTCACAGGAAGGGGAAACATCTAACTGTTGCTTCTGAGCTCCTGCATATCTTGGTACAGATTACACTGTGGAGGTGACAGCCACGATTAACTCCCAAATGCATCAGAGCAACAGGAGGAGCTGTGCTCTCCCCAAGAGACTCTTCCTACAACAGTACACCAACCTCTTCCATCACTGCAGTTTTCCAAACATTTCAAACTTTAGGATAGTTGGCTTCCAAGTTAGTTCAGCAATGAAAATAGTTATAGTTGAAAAACTACAGGTTAAGAGCCTGAGAGTTATTATACAACACCACTTCTGTGTTTATGCAGAGAGTACCTACACAACCTAAAACCTTTCTGTTTGATCACATCTTTCCTTTCTGGAAGTCCATTCTCAGTGGTCCAAGTAGCCATGCCATTCACAGCAACATTTCAGAAGGGGAAAACTCTCAAAATCTGCATTTTGCTCTGAATCAATTTCTTGGCTTGCTGATATTTCTAACTGCAAACAGAAAAGGTTCAAACTGGATCCAATCCCACTAGGCACTAATAGAGATAATTTCTGTAAACATTATTCTATTTAGTTACAGAAGTACTCATTAAAAACATCACTTCTCTTGTTGCTGTTTGTGAGGATAATATAACAAGAAAGAAACAGAAATTTTTCTTCAAGCAATACAATAAATGCCTGCTGGAAAAAAACAGGTCTAATATGTTTCAACTGTAACTAAGATACCAGAGAAAAATAAATAGGTAATATGTGAAAGTCGGTGGTTATCAGGAAAATATATCTTAGAAGTTGTATCATTTCAGCTGTTTGACTACCTCCAATCAAATGTAGCTAAGCATATATCTCTTTCTTTCATATACCATATTCTTTCCCTAAAACAAATGAATTGGTTGCTGTTGCATGTTTGACTATGACCACATTATCAGTCAGTGTTTCAAATCATAAACATGCAGCATAATGCAGTGCCATGTATTCTGATAAGGAAATGCACTTTGAACTAAGGGTGGGCAGCTTTGCGTATTTTGATGCAGAAAGTGCTCATGTGAAACAGATCTATAAAAGTTAAGACAAAGAGGAGAACCATATGCCAGTCCATTAGGCCTGGCAAATTACTCCTGCACTTCAGAATAGCAATGGTGGGATGCAGAGCATGACAAATATCCAGGAAAGCAAAGCAGAGTTCAGCTCCATTGTTCAATAGGGAGCTCATGTACCTTCATTCTAATTCATGGTTTGTGAGGGATATTAAAAACTGAGGATTTAGGAAGAACTTGCAGATAGGAGCTGCTTCTCTCATTCACTCATTTCCAATACCTTACTGCAGAGTTGTGCACCATACTTTAACGAAACTTTTCTGAAAATACCTGTATAGATATTAAAAACACTGCTTAAGCAGTGAGTTTCAGACGCCAGGCTTGTTTGAAGCCAAAGCAATTATTTGCTTTCACTGTCTATTTTGCATTTAAAAAATACACACATACATGTTTACATGACTCCAGAATATAGCAACTCAGCAGGAACAGCAAGAAGGAAGAAGGTGCAGGACTAATTTGCTAGAACAGTTTAAAACTAAATTTCAGCCTGGCTTTTGCATCACAGTGGTATTGATAGTGTGGGTTGTTTTGGAGGGGGACGGAGGAGGAAGGGACATTTGCTTATTTATTAATCCCTTTAACAGCCAATACAGGGATACATTTTACTGAAGAACTCTATGTTTCTGCAATTGCACTAATGGAAAAATAATTCTACCCTTAATATGCAAAAGATAGCCCCGAGTGTGTAGAGAGCTCTGAACAGTTTAGACAGTTATTTTGGATTTGTAATGCAACAGACAAGTGTGTATGGGGCTCTGTAAATGCTGGATCTTGGGTCTCTTGTGAAAACACTGCAGTCAAAATTCCTTTGTGATTTTCAGCATTGAATTTGAAGCTCTTTAAGGAGTGGTATTCATAGTACTCTGAATATTTACTTATATTTCCTGTAAAATTAATGGACATGCGTTCCTTTAGAATATCTATAGGATTCAGAGGTTATTCTGAGCCACACTGTGGAGGAGGCTAATAGTATCTCATAGTGTATGTGGTAGCTCAACTGTAAATCACACTCCTAACTCACGTGCTGAATTTATGTGTCTGAAGTTAGTCAGTGTGAATGTTGTCCTCATCTCTTCCCCTCTCTTGCACCTGGACTGGTGCTGAGCCATGATGAGCACGTCTTTTGCAAAGTTGGGCTGAAGCTGTTACCCAACCGTTCAGATAATGGGGCTCTCAAGTCCAGTGGTGGCTACAGAAAATTTCGAAGGATCTTCCATTTCAGTCCAAGATTGTTCTCTGCAAAGGCCACGTGTGACTCCCCAAGGCTTGAGAAAAATCAACTCAGAAAACAAAAGGGATTCTTCGCTTTAGCAAGTCATTTATGCACATTCTGCAGATGACATAAATCCATTAAACCTGTGTTTAATCTTATTTACTTGCTTAAATCACTCTCATGTCCTGTTTAAGCATATGTATGGGATGAAGTACCTGACTGAGCACTTGGCTGAATCCCAAAGGATTGCTCCTATATGGTAGTTCTGCACGGAACAGGGGGATGTGATGTCAAAGTCCTGCTCCTTTATTGCAAATATCTACTTGCAATTCTATATTAAGTGCGTGAGTCATGCATGGATTTCCATACGGTGTGCCACTGAGTTTCTTCAGTTGCTTGTAATGCAGTGTACCGAGCCTCAACCTGATATGGTGAATCACCTTCCCTCAGGGAAGTGCATGCTAAACCTTATTTATCAGGAAAACAGCACTTTCAGGGCCCCAGGCAAGACTTGCACATTTGGAGGCCTTACTTCCATACACTGCTGCATAAACATGCCAGTTGTTTACACACTTTTCGCCCGCCTGACCTTACTCTTCATATGAAGTGTGGGGAATGCTCTCCATTTTTAAGAAACTATTCCTTAGTGTATAATAATTAATTTAGCTTCTTATTATGGGGCTGTACAGATGCATCCGGATTGAAAAACAATCTGAAGACAGATGCTTTTTCTTAAATTTTGGCAACACTTCAGTGCTTACTACAAATGCTCTCATGTACCTGAGAAATGAAAATAAATTAAAATAGCGTGGGTTAGGTGTTATTCCATGGCAGCGTAAAGGAAAAGAAAGACATGACAGATTGGAAACAGATCCGGGCAAGAAGGTCTGCATTTTGTGCTTTTCCATTCTCTGTATTCAAGCATTTCTGAGTTACAGTATCCTAGCTTCAAAAGACAAATTTTAGAGATCTTTCTGCTGCTCATGCTGATGAGTCAGATATGGTTTGTTTTGTGACAGAATCAATTGCTTTCTTGATCTCTCATGTCTCTCTTTCCTATCAGAATTCTAATTATAAAATCCAAAGCCCTGCATTTCCAGCTATTCAAGGTTCATCAGCTCTGCAGTTTGTGTTAATGAGCTCAGTTCCTTGACTTCACCCCTGTAATTTTATACTAGCTGAGAGCCTGAGCCATTATGCGTTTTTAGGGAGTCAGTAACATTTACCTTTAGATATTCACGGAGTTTAATTTTTTCAGAAAAGCTAGTGGCAATTATATCAGTTCAGCTTGTTGAATTGTCCGAAAACCCTACACACACCCTTCAGAAGAATGAACACCATACGTTCTTGAGATGTGTTGATGGAAGAATCTGCCTTTGTTGAGATTCTTAGAGGAAACAGAGGGAGAGGATCAACTTCCTTCACCTGTCAATGGCATCTGAGGACCTAAGACCCTTTGAATTTTTTTTAAAACCCAGCCCACATTGCATCACTCTGGAACAAAATATCCTTGCATGGGTTCCCAAATGTGACTGGAGGATTATGCACTAAAGTGGGTGTTGTCACCTTCTGTTATCTCAAAGCTGAGGCTCAGCCTTAAAATTTCTTTTGCATCTGTGGTGTGTGGAGTCATACAATTAGTTTCTCTCTGTGTGGGGGAGTAACAGTGGAAGAGGAAGAGATTTGATTTACTACATTGCACGCAGCATTGCATCTGATCAGCCTTCCTGCATCTGGGGCCTGATCAGCTCTTCCTTTCTTGAGTTATGAGTGAAGACAATCTGGTCAGGCTCTTTGTTTTCATCAGGTAGTACTGATGTCACTCCGTAATCAACTGGAGCAAAAGAATTAGCAACTTCATAGGATTTATATATTTAAAGAGATGGAGCTGTTTGCTTTATGGAGGCATCCAGTTTGCCCTCAGTGAATGGTTGAAGGTCTTTTCCATTAGAAAACGCCTATGTGGAACGGATCACACAATGTACAAGAACTTAGCAAAAGTGTTTCTTTTTCCCCAACCAGGGAAAGTTGGAATAACCTGTGAAACACTGAGAAATGCCTGCAGTGTTGACAGAGCAAACTGTTATTTCACCATGCCCAGCCTTAAGTCTCATGCCAAAATGCCCAAATAAAAAGTCATTTGTCCCTGCTGATGTCCACCCTACCTACAACCAGCTGTGATTCTATCATCACTGCTGGGTAGTGTCTTCTGCAATGGATTGTCCAGATGCACTTATTGTCAGTGATGCTGTCAGTGTAGTGTATATTGGTTCTCCAAATAGAATAAATTGTCCCAAAAAGCACTTGTTTTCCCAATGTATATTTTCACCAAGACAGTCTAACAATCCAAACATTTATCTCTTTTCCTTTAAAGACATACTTTAGACATACTGTGGTTTGTATTCTAATGTGTTTCTGCTGCAGTGAAATTAATGGCAAAACACAGTATCTCATGCATGTAATCCTTGCTACCATCACTGGGATCTACACAACGTTTGCAAGTTTTGCAGGTCTTGTAACATGTGGGAATATACTGGTTCCCTTGTAGGGACCAAAGCAGACCCCAGACCATAACCAATCTGAAAACAAAAACAAAACAAAATAAGATATCTTCAGGACTAGAAAGCTGTAAATCAGTCAAGAGCTGTGAGATGTAAAACACAGCTACCCAGCCTGAAGGTAGTGGTCACTCTGCTCTAGCTATACCGACAATATACACGTAGATGTATGGATGTATCTCTACATAAATCAGTGTAAACCTTACAAAGGTAGGCATCACTAACTACTTTCTTTCATAGTATTAGTTTTCCTTCCTTCGTTACAGACAGCAAGTAAAGAGCAGAGTGTCAGTGTCCCCTTGTTCCAGCAGCTGTCCTGGTTTTCAATATTTTCCAGCCCACAAATGACCGGGAGAAAGATCATAGAATCATAGATTATGCTAAGTTGGAAGGGACCCATCAGGATCATTAAATCCAACACCTGCCCCTGAGCAGGACACCCCAGAAATCATACCGTGTGCCTGGAAGTGTTGTCCAAATGCTTCTTGAGTTCTATCAGCCTTGGTGCTGTGACAACTTTCCTGGGGAGCTTGTACAAATGCCCAACCATTCTCTGCATGAAAACATTCTCCTGATATCCAACCTAAATCTCCCTGACTCAGATTCATGCCATTTCTGTCACTGGTCATGAGAATAAAAGACATTAATGCCTGCCTCTCATGAGGATGTTGAAGAGCACCATGAGGCCTGACCTCAGTCTCTTCTTCTCCAAGAGGAACCAACAAAGTTTTCTCAGCTTCTTCTCCTAAGGCTTCATCTCCAGACTCTTCACCATCCCCATGGTTCTCCTTTGGATGCTCTCTAATAGCTTAATGTCTTTTTTGTATTATGGTGCCCAGAATTGCACACAATATTGCAGGTGAGGCTGCAACAGTGCAGAGCAGAGGGGAACAACCCGTTCCTTGGCCTGGCTGGCAATGCCTGATGCCCCTTAGGACACGGTTGTGCCTCCTGGCTGCCAGGGCACTGCTAACTCATGACCAGCTGACCATCAGCCAGGACTCCCAGCATTGCTTTCCAGCATCTCATTCCCCAGTCTGTATGAACAACCAGGTTTGCTCATTCCAGGTGCAGAATCTCACACTCTTCCTTGTTAAATTTCCTATGGCTGGTGATTGCCCATCTCTCTTATTTGTCAGGGTCTTTCTGTAGGAAAGTCCAACAGCTCCTCTCAGTTTTTTGTCATCTACAAACTTGACCAATATCCCTTCCAGTTCTGCATCCAAGTCATTTATGAAGATGTTGAAGAGCACATAGCCTAGGATGGAGCCCTGTGGAACCCCTGAGTGTGCTCCTTTTCACCTCACTAGTGACAGGTTGCCAGTGTGATGTGACCCCATTCACTATTATCCCCTGTGCTTGACCTGTGAGCCAATTGCTCACCCACTACATGAGGTGCTTATCCAGCTGTGGGCTGGACAACTTGTCCAGAAGGATCTGATGAGAGACAGTGTTGGAAACTTAACTGAAATCCAAAAAGATTCCATCAACTGGCTTATACTGATCAACCAGGTGGGTCATCTTGTCATAGAAGGAAATCAGGATTGATTAGCAGGACTTTCTTCTGCTGAAGCCATGCTGGCTGTGACTAATGACTGTGTTGTCTTTCAGGTTTTTATCAATACTTCCCAGAAGAATCTTTTCCATGATTTTACTGGGCACTGAAGTGAGAGACCTCTGGTTTCCAGGGTAATTTCCAGTTTCCTCTTGCCCTTCTTGAAAACTGCCATGCTTGCCAGCTTCCAGTCAGCTGGTACTTCCCCAGATTCCTACGACTGCTCAAATCATCATAAGAGATTTTGTAATGATATTAGCAACTCTTTGAGGATTCTTGGATGAATCCAGAAAGGCCTCATAGATTTGTATGGATCCAGCTGGATCAGCAGATCTACACAATTTCAGGGTCAACTGGGAGCTGACCATTCTCAGTTATGGTCCTCCCAGCTCAGGGCACTGAGATCCCCTTGGTCCCTCACTTGAGTTGAAGACAGAAGCAAGGAAAGCATCAAACACCTCTACCTTGTCTCTGTCCCTGTTTGTGAGGTGACCATCCTTATCCTGTAATGGGCCAATATTATTTTTATATTGCCTTTTGCCATTACTATATTTGAAAAAACTCTTTTAAGGTGAGCATTAGCTTTTCAGCTAACTGGAAAAATAACACAGGAGGGGTAAGATCATCTTTTATTTACTCTGGAGAAGGGAAGGCTGAGTCATGTTCAGATAAATCTCATATTTAATAGCTTGCTGTGCCATCTGTGTGACTGCTGTTCAAAACCCTTCCCAATCAGGGTTATTCTTGGCACAACCTAAGTACTACTGCTGACAAATAGGTTGCTTGGAAGCTCCTCAGCCAGATTAAAATGTTTTTTATGACATTTTTAGCTTCAGATAATATACAAATCCACAGCACTACTTTTCTCTGCTTGATGATACTCTGGCTTTATCCCAATAATCACAACCTGAGCAAGAAGAAGCTATACTGTGTGAAACAGCTGGCAGACAGGATGTGTGGGACAGTCCTTGCTCTGAGTAGACTGGAGTTGGAGCAGAATGAAGCAAGAAGAAGGGCGAAGGCAGGGTATGGGTGTCAGACAACAAAGGGTTGTTTGTCGGGGCCTTCTCTATGCATGTAGATCCAGCCAGTAATCACAATAATCACCACTCTGGTCTATGTCCAGTTACTCAACAGTTGTTCTTACAATTTGGAGTGGCAAAGACTGTGCCTGTGATTATGGCATTCATGTTTGTCCTCTTGTTATGATCCTCCACATGCAAAGAAGGGGATTTTGTTTTCTGAAATATAACAATCAGCCTTGGTCAGGGCATGCCAGAAGGGCTCTGAGGCACTGCAGCTCAAGCACTGAGCTCAGTTGGTGTTCATGGCCCTCACCAAGATTGCTCAGGTATTGTGTCCACTCAGACAAAAGTTCCTTCCACTGCACACATCAGTAAGGATGTGGTGACACAGATGGAGCAACTATGAAAGTATGCAGGACTGTGTTTGCATAGGATGCAAGAAATCTACATGGATGAACAAGGAACTCCTGTCATTACTCAAATGTAAGCAGGAGATACATACAGGAGACAGAAGCAGGGTCAGGTGGCTTGGAACGAATATAAAGAGGTTGCTAGAGTAAGTAGAAATGAGATGAAGAAGACCAAGGCCCATCTGAAATTAAATATGGGCAAGGATATTGTGAATGGTCTAAAATTCAACAAGGGCAAATACAGGGTTCTGTACCTGGGTAGGAATAACCCCAGGCACCAGACCAGGCTAGAGTTGACCTGCTGGAAAGCAGCTCTGCTGGGAAGGACTTGAATGTTCTGGTGGACAACAAACTGTCACTGATTCAGCAGTGTGTCCAGGGGGCCAACAAGGCCAAGGGGATCCTGAGGTGGATTAGGATTAGGGCATTTACGCAGGTCAGGGAGGTGATCCTGCTTCTCTGCTCATCCCTGGTGAGGCACATCTGGAGTGCTGTGTCCAGTTCTGGACTCCTCAGTACAAGAGAGTCATGGAGCTCCTGAAGCAGATCCAGAAGAAAGGCAATGAAGGTAATTAGCGGCCTGGAACGCTCCCCTCTTACAAGGAAAGACTGAGGGACCTGGGCCTGTTCAGCCTCAAGAAAAGATGACTGAGAGGGGACCTCACCAGTTTCTGTTAGTATCTGCAGGGAGGGATCATAGGATGGACCAGGCTCTGCTCCAGGGCGCCCAGCAATGGGAAAAGAGGGAATGAGCAGGAACTGATGCACAGATGGAAGTTCCAACTGAACACGAGGAAGAATTTCTTTCCTGTGAGTGCAGTAAATGAGCACTGAACAGATTGCTCAGAGTGGTTGCAGAGTCTCCCTCACTGGAGATATTCCTGAACCATCTGGACACAATCCTATGTCATGCACTCTGGGACGGCCCTACTTGACCAGGGAGGTTAGACCAGATGACCCTCTATGGTCCCTTCCAACCTGGCACATTCTGTGATTCTGTGAATTATTTGATTTCTTCTGCTAAGAAGAGAACAGCTGCAAGCTTTACTGGGAGCTGCTAGCTTCCAGAGCTCCTGCTCCCTGGATGCTGCTCAGAAACTTCCTCAACACAGCTCTGCTCTCTGCTCAGGACAGGAAAAGAAACTCAAATCCTACCTGTGACCAGACAAAGAATAATCCTTACCGCCTTTGCTGCTCCTCTGCAAGGACAGGGTCTGCAGTCCTGGACAGACAAGTCCCTCCACTGGTAGATTTGCCTGAGTCCCTTCTTTCCATCCAGAGATTGTTCAAACAAGGACATGTGGAAACAGCTACAGATTTCTGGTGAGCTTCTTGTCAATAGTGTGCAGCACCTGCTAAACGGATTCCAGGGTGTCCAGCAGAGACAGTAAACTGTGGAAGAATAAGATGGTAGTATGATGTTCACTTACCCAGAGCTAACCAAAGTACTTGTTTTGCCCACAGCTGTGTGACCATGCGGACTTACACAGAATCCTAGACCTCATGACAAAGCTCCATAAGATCCAGTCCAGCCCAGGGGAGAGTCAGGATCCACTCCAGAGTGACTCATGAGCTTCTCAGCTGGTCCTGGTGGGAGCTGAGCATGAGGAGAGATGACTGTCAGGATGTATCTCTGAAACTACAAATAATCAATAGCACCAAAGGATTCGTCCTTGACCATATTATATGGAGGATTTAGTGCTTTTTGCTAGTTAATTTTTCTTGTGAACTTGAGCAGATTATTTCTTATGGCCTTCAACTTGCAATCTATGTGTTTCATTTGAGAGAAAAAAAATCCTTGGTGATCTTTTTGTCAGGTTTTCTGACTTCGTGAGAATTTTAAAAGTCTTGTTGCAACTGCACGGATGTGTGAGGTACCTGGATGCTCCCTTAATGTTGCTGTATTGCCAAGGTCCTGCTGAAATTCAAAGCAAGGTAAGTAGAGGTGGGTGTGCTGGAAATGAATTTGTGATACACCTGAATTATCTGACAGTGCTGTCAGGAAGAAGTTACTGAATTTGTACAGGATTTTTAAAAAGTTTTTAACACTGGAAAAGTGCTAATAAAGTGGAAAAAGAGTGCTCAGTTCCTAATGCAGCTCAGATCATGGGCCAGCAAAGTGCCCATGGGCTTTTGGATCCCTAATGCCCCTCCATCTTCTGCTGGCTACAGCCCTGCTGCTGTGCTAGCCATGTGCCTGTGACAACACGTGCAACAGATGAGTGGGGTGCTATCATCTGCAAAGGGTATGGTCTGACCCAGCAAGAGATGGTGACAGGAAAGCTGAAGAACAGCATCCATGCTATGGCAGCTGCTTCCCTCTTAGGTTTTCCATAGGATTCAGCATATGCTGGATAATAAAAAGATGCCTTTCTGGTGTGGTGGGAGGCTGAAGTCTGCCCCCAAGACTTCTGAAGGTATTTACTATGCTTCTTGTGTTAATTGAGCTATATTGTAAGAGTCTATATCCACCTTTAAATACTTAGAAATATTCTTTCCACGCTGTTGTTCTGCCTTTCTGAGCTCAGATGTATCAGAAGCCTTATTTTTGGGGTTGTTTTTCAAGCAGATATTAATGTTACATTACTGTCATCTTGTTAACTATACAAGATTTTCTAAGTTTTCTCTTTTATTAGAATTTAATCTGATTGCTTATGTTTTGAAATGTGGGAATTTTCATATATGGCAAGGCCCAAATACTTTGGAAAAGGTCCCTTCCTTACTCGAGAGGCAAATCTGCAGTTCCGGTGTTCTCCGTTGCCTTTTGCTTTCCTACATCCCCTCCAAGGCAGATGATGGTTATGTCTCTCTATCACATTTTCCAAGCCGTGTCTTTGACAAGCTGAGCTACTGCAGCAAAGCTACTGCACTTCCAGGCTTTTCCCTAAGATTGAGCCACCCAGGTCCTTTCTCACCTCTTTTATTGCTCTTTTCTGAATTCTGGCAGCAGCAGAGATGTGCGGGACAGAGCAGCTGAGCACAGTGGTTCTCTCCAATATGGTGCCAGAATCCGGGTCATGGAATGCCCTGCTAAAGCTGAAGCACCTCTTCAGCACAGCCTGGTGCATAATAACTTGTCTATTCTCCTGCTGAAATTGCTTCCCATGTTACTGCTTCCTAGGTTTCCTCTTGCTGAACTGATGTTCCTCTGGCTGCGATTTCCTGAGGTTTTGCTTTATTAAATTTTTCTTTCCATCCCCGTGATTTGTGCCTTCTGTTGTTCTCTGCCTGTGATTCTGGTGTCTGTTGTTTTGCATTTATTGGCAGCTCTCTCCAGTTCTAACAATCCTCCCAAGTATCAAATGTCATTACACTCTGCTTGTTTCTTCTTCTGAATCATTAATGATTATGTTAAATAGAACAACTCCTAATGCCTATCCCTGTGACGTCATGTTATAGAAACACTCCCTGTTTTGCTAGATTGTAACCTATCATTTTGTTCCGGTCCTTCAGCCAACTTTGAAATGAAACTGTGAAGCCAGATTTACATTAGTCAGAAAGAAACTTCATTAGCATGTCAATTGTTTTACTGCAGTCCAAATCTGACTGGTTTTGCTTTCATGCAGCTGTGCCCTCTAGTGCTTGTTTTGGTCAAAGTAACAACGTCAGTAATTTTGTCAGGCTTGGGGGTTTTGGCCATCTGAATTCCTGGTGGTACAAAACACTTTGTGTAATCTACGTTTCACTTCTGTGCTGAGACTCAGCCAATCTTTCCAGTGACAAAGCTCATCTGGTACAATTATCCAGGTACAGGGTATTGTTTCTTATGCATAAACTACTGCAGGTGTAACATTTTCCCAGAAGCGTGGGAGCAAAGGACAACATGGATTTTGGATAGCTGTTCTTTTTTTTTTTTTTGTTCAGCTGCAAACGCAGCAAACGCTGCATGTTCCTTGCTGTTCCATCTAATAAGGCAAAAAAATGCCGGTGTGGAAAATGGAGAAAGGCAGGCTGGAAAGCGGCCGTGGATTTGGAGGTAAATAGAGGAAGGTTTTGTGTGTGCAGGTGGACAACTCAGTGCTCTAGCTCAAGTTTTTTGAAGAGTTTCCTGCTGCTACTGGTGTTAGTGATGCCCCATGCACTACAGCGGGATGCAACCAGCCTGTTCCTTTCTTGTCCTCCTGATACTAAACTCACTGGCATCACATCCAATGTACCATGCTGCCAACAAGGTACGAACATTCTTCCTCCCGCTCTGGGGAAGCACTAGCCTTCCCAACGCTTGATGGCTCCATCAGCAGAGTCTGTATTTGTGGATAGACAGGTATGCAACGTATCAGCGATACAAGATTTAACAATGTACCCAGAATAATTGTATTTTTGGTAATAGCTGTCCCCACTGAACAATGGAGAGCTCCATTAACTGGGCACTGTTTTGTACTGTCATAGGCACTAATAAATAACATGGGTTTTGAAATGGAAGGGAATTGAATAATGTTAGTTTTGTGTTCTGGTGTGAGAAAACACTCTTAGGTCTTATTTTCCTAGTTAGCAAGACGATTGTGTATAGTTAAAACATTGAGAGATGCCTTCCTATTTAGCATGCTGGCACTCCCTGCAGAGCACTCAGGCTGCCCTGAAACTCGCTGAGCTTGTTAAAACGTAAAAATTTTACCAAATAATTTGACAACTACTAGTATTGAGAACATCTTTCAATTTACCAGTGGAAAATTGCACCTTTTACTGAGAAGATAATTTTGATAAAATCAACACTTTGGGGGAAGAATTTATCAAGCAAATAAAGGCTGATTAGCACTACTTGATAAAAGCTTCAAATAGTCAATTATAAGGTATTACAAGTATAAAAACCTCTTGCTCTTTCAATTTACCAAATCATCTTCTCTATTGGTGCAACAATTACAGCATAAAAGTTCAATAGTAGTCTCGATTTTGCCATTAGTTAAATGGAGGAAAAAACAACATTACTGTGAAAAAGAAAAAAGCTGTGTTTTAATTTTCATGTTGCTCTTTCGAAAGAATTGCTCTCTAGCACTGCACCTTTTCCGTTGGCTTGTCGAGACCACATGCTTCATTCCTAATTAAAGCTTAACCTTGCAACGGTGATGGCTGCCACCTCATTAGCTGCATGAAGGATTCCTCCTGAATTCCTCAGATGCATAAAGGCCATTATTTATTCCACTCTTCCATATATCTCTATGCCAAACACGTCTCCCACTGACTGAAAACATTGTCCTTTTGACTTGGGCTCTGCTGCCCCGTTTCTCAGGGAGATCTAACCCCATTTAAGTAAAACAGACATAAAACTTGCAGATTTTCTTTTCTTTTTTTTTCCTTATTTTTTCACTTTACTGTGTAAAATGTTGTGAAAGTGAATTACATCTGAATCAATACCTCAAGTCAATTGGTATTTGCAGCTCTTTGGTTGTTTGGGCCAAACTTCCAAATGCTTTTACTAATGGTTAAATGGAACTCCATTTGCATGACAGAGATAAAAACTTTGCTTGGATAATAGGGTGTGAAGGAGGTCTTGTCTGTTATCTTCTACATAAGAAGTGTGCTCATTCTCTGAGCTGGGTTTTCTAAGTGCCAAATAATTACATCCCTCTTAATGTTAACATATTTCTTTGGACTAAAACTTCTGTTTACTGGCTAATACGGCAGGTATGAAGACAGTAGTAGTGAATTTTAATCTCTGCCCTGCAATCTTTTCTCTCAATAGGTAAAATCTTCAACCATTATTGGATTATCTGCTCAAAACTTCGCCTTCATATATCAAAAACAGTTTCATAAGTGAGAAGAATTAGAAGTTGGTGGAAGTTTTCTATACCTGGAGTGAAGTAAAAGGGCTGCTATTAAGCACAAGTGCAAACAAGGAGGAACAAAACAAAGAACAAATGAGCAGCCACGCTTGCATACAAAATATGTGGGATTTTGGTTCCATAGCAAGGCCCAGTTATTGAGAATGTGAAAGTCAGAAGTTTTTTGTGGGGGCTCCCCTTTACTCTGGATCTCAGCGATCACGTGTCCTGACTATTACACTCAGTACATCCTTCAAAAGAAAATATGCCAGAAAATTACATCTTCTTCCAGGGGCCACTCTGAATTCTGCAGGGAAAACAGTGACTTGTTTTGTTCTGTGTCAATTAGCTGTTGGGAAGAGGAATCCTCATGAAAGCAAGGTAGTTATAAATTGGACAAATTAAGGCTGATCCAATGAATTTGCCTGTTGGAGGGTTCAGCAGTTTACTCTCCATCCATCAGTTCCTAAGGCAAAAACCACAGCACAAAATTAGAGACAAGAGGAGAAGTGGGACAGAGAAGTCAGACATCTCGGGATTGTTACACCAAGTAGAGAATACTGAAGTGAGTTTAACCTCACGTCCTGCTGCTGGGAGCAAAGACACTGAATCCTAGTCTAGGTGGATGCTGGCTAGAAACTCCGGGACTTGGCACTGGGAAGTTCCCGGAACAGAGGAGGAGTCCTCACAAAACTCGTTAACTAAAAGCAATAAACAAGTATTCCCCTGGGAGCTGACAACCCCCTGACCCATATTTATGCATGAAGTCAGGAATTGTTGTCGTCTCCATTGTCCTGGAGCTGTTGCAGACAGAGCTGGACTTAATGGAGCTGGAGTTCCTGGAACTGCGGGAGTTGGCTCTGGCCACAGTGCTGTTTTTCTCCTCCCTGACTGCACCAGAGCACAGCTGCCTGTCAGCCCCCTCACTGCACTAGCCAACAATGATATTGATGACACCATGGACCAGTGATACTGTGTGTTGCTCCAACAGAGGCTTCAGCAACTCAATCAAGACCTCTGCATCTGGCCCATTGACACAGAGCTCGTGCAGGATGGTGCTCTATACAGCCTCAACCAGACATGACCAGTTTTGGTATATTCCTTCCAGCCTCTGGCATAGTCAAGGCCATACAGAGTGCAGGATTTGCTGTTGTCCATGGAAAAGATCTGCGCAGACCTTGGGCAAGACACCACCCAGAAACTCTAGCCCTGAGGCCCCCTGCTCTGGTGTGGATAGTGTGTGGAGAAGATGGGTGCAATGTCACAGGGGGATGCTGCTCCGGGCTGTGAGAAGCTATCCCTGCCTGGCTGATGGCATCTGGTAGCTCCTTGAGGGCTGTGATGGATGTCTCCAAATAGCTGTTTGCATCGTCAGAAAACCTGACAATCTCTATGGTTCTTCTGCAGAGCAGGCACAATGGATTCCTCTGAAGATGCCAAAGGATGCAGCCCAAGCAGAACTAGTGGTGACAGGGAAGAGCAGAACCCATATCCTTCCAAGTATTCTTGCACATGAGGCAGTTCCTGTCTGTTTCTATGGCCCTTTTTGTGCTCTGTAGCATGTTGAGGAGAGCTACACGAGGACCAGGAGCCGCTCACTCTCACTGGTGTCACACACTGCAGGAGGAAGAGGACATGGGCACTGGCTGTCCTTAGGAGGGGATGTTAAATACAATGGTGCTGCTGATAGAATTTTGCTTTCGCCAATAAGTAGAATTCATATTATAATGTTCAAATATATTACTAGTGTAATTTGGAATAAGATTTTTTTTCAATGAATGGTGATTTCCTGAAACTATGAAGAAAAACAGATGAGTGGGCAGAAGCTGGTATTTTTCCACAGCCTAATCTTGAGTTAACAGATATGTTACAACTTTCTTATCAGAGTCCCTTCATCCTTCAGGTGTCATGGGTGTAGGAGCAGACTTTCTATCTCTGCAAACCCCTTTTATTTCAGGATATGTATTCATCTCATGGCTTTAATCCAATCAGTCTCAGAATCTCTTTCATGTGCCTGCTTGCTTTGAATTCCATCTTCAACACACAGACACCTTTCTGCAAAGATATCTCAAGAATTTCCAGACTTCAGTCTCAAAAAATAAAAATAAAACCCCCTAGACTCAAATTCCAGAGGAGAGGAGAAAGGGAACTTCCTACCCAAGAAAAATTGTAATAATCCCTCCTGCTTTTGTGACAATTTTATTATAAAACCCCAACCTGTCTAAAGATCCTTGGCGCCTCTGACTTAGAAAACTGCTGAGTCATGCACCCAGCGCTGCTTGCCTTTGTTTTATAATAAATTGCATTAAAAATTATAATAATTGTGGGCTCGTTTCTCACAGGGAGGAAGAAATGCCTGGGCCCCTGAAGAACAACATGCTCCTAGCACCCTGAGACCCATTACCCAGCCCATGGCCATCCTGGGATGATGTTGTCTCAGCCGATTTCACTGCTGGAAGCACCTGCAGTGCCCAGCTGCCAGAACTAGGAAGGGCCTAACCCAGGTCTGGCAGTGAGATCTGCAAATGAGATGCACCAGCCAGCATGGAGAAGACTGACTTGATTCTATGGACTTCACAGTCTTGCTCAAATGGAGTTCAGACTGGAGCCAGACAGGCCCAGGGTCTGATGACAACTGAATATAAGCAGTGAGGGACATGATGTCACAGTACATCTTTCTGTGATGTCAAAATCCCCTGTGCGGTAACATCGACCTCTACCTTCCAGTGCCTTCCAGTTGCCCCAACATAAATAATGAAGGAAGTGAAGTCACAATCCATCACTTGGTGACATCACAGTCCACAGCTTGGTGACATCATCCTCTGCCTCCTGCCCCTGCAGGCACATGGCTTTAGCTTGTGAAAAGTGGTATCTTGAGAATTAAGAACTTACAATGGAAGAACAGAATTATAAGTACATTCTCTATGAAATAAAGTTGTTTATGCTTATATTAGAAAAGTCTCCTTGAGTACAAAGAGAGGCTTTAAAATGTATAATACAACTTTTCCTAAAATAAAATTTTACTGTATAATTTTACAAGAATGTTAGAAAGATAAGACATTGTGTTGCCAGATCACTACATCTGAGAGACATTGGGACACTCTTTTGTTCTGTCTTGGGGGGGGAGGCCATCACTGGTACTTGAGGACAAAAATCCCCCCTTGTTTAGGTTTTAAAATGTATTTTGTTGTATTTTATGACTGCTTACCTCTTAAAATACTTTGCTTATTTTAAGTTGGATATAGCTTGGATATGTGTAATTTCCTCTGTGGAATGTGCTCAGAGACATATATTGAAGAGAAGTTGCTTTGACAAAGGACATCTATAGAATGATATTGACCATGTGTGAGATCGACTCCACCTTCCAAGGGATGACTGTAACCAACCAAATTCTTCTCTACCACCTAAAAAAATTACTCTAGCCAATCAATGTAAACTCCTCCCAGATATAGCAGGATAAAAACCAGGCCTATGATGAGAGGAATTGAGCTCTTAACTTTGTAGGTTAAGCTTCTGGCATGCTGTCACCTTGTTTTGCTGTCTTGCTTAAAATTTTTGCTAAAATAAAATAACCATTTAATTATGTGGAATGGCACTCTCCCATTTTTAACAAGCTAAAAATGGCTAGGTCAGCCTGGAGAGCAGGGTCCCCCTTCCCCCATGAGGATAATCTGGTAGGGAGTAGGTTTCTCAGAGAAGTTTTTGCCATCTTTGTGCTTGCATTGGACAGAAGGTTGGACCAGAGACCTCGAAAGGTCCTGTGCACTCACACAATTCTGTGATCTTTCCCTAATCCCATGAGAATAAGAGTCTAAGATGGCCATCAGCAGAGTCTGTATGCAACTTTAGCAGGAGGGGAGAAAATACCGGGGTTTGGATTAATATTCTGTATCTTTGCACTATTAGTCAGTTTAACATCTACTTATTTTGTGTAAAGTTCTCTCTTCACACAGTCTTGTCCTGCACCATGGTGCCCCATTCCTGGCAGCGCAGCAGAACTGATGAACTAAACTTCACATTGTCAGAAGAACTTCCCTCTGGATCAATGGATAAGCTACAGTCATGAGGCATGTCTGTGGTAATCATCTAGACCCAGGGCTTTCTAATAATCTGGGCAGTGGGTTCTGCCCATACAACTATGCTAGTGAGAGCAGATCAAACAGTCTTTGTATTTTTATAGCAAATCACTTGATTGTATTTGTGATCCACTAAGTAATGTAGAAAGTATGTTGTTTGGAAGAGGTTTTTGGAAAGTATTTCCTTAGTAATTTACTTACTGAGAGAGACCAAGCTCTCCTTGAGCAGAAGGGACCAGACTTGGTATGTGTCTGCTGTCACTGAAGAACCATGGGTGGGTGGCTGCAGCAGGATTTGCTGTGAGACGAGGCACCACCAACACAACCCTGGGGCTCCAGGGACCAGGGCTCTGCCCACCAGCATGAGGGTGGCACTCATACTGTGGCACAAAGGGAAGGAGAAAGGCACCACAAAGGGGGACAAAGCAGAACCTAGAGACTGCATGAGGGAAATAACTTATTTATTTTCCTTGAAGAAAGAGTTACAAGAGCCTAGCTAGTGCTGCTGGCAGGGTGATCTCTTCCTGGAATGGGAATAGTCCTGAGAGCTGGGGCCCTCCTATATGGGGGGAGCCAGGGTCCCCCAGGTAAGTGGCCTCTGCCACATACAGGAATGGAGGGGCTGCAGTTTCTGTCCTGGGCAGCAGGACCTGCCACTGCCACCACCTGCCCTGGCTCCTCCTGGGGCTGGTCCAGCTCTGCAGGGACAGGCACAAGGCATGGGGGACTGCAATGCCTGCCAGATGTGGCTTCCACTGTCCCAGCTTCCCCTTCCTCCACAGACACTGCAGGGCTGCTGGTCAGAGTCCCCTCCTGTGAATTGGTGCAGCTGGAGCTGGAGTTTCTGGAGCTGGAGTAGCAGGAGCTGGTGCTGGCTGCTGGGCTGTTGTCCTCATCCCTGGCAGCATAGGAGTGCAGCAGCCCCTGGGCCTTCTCGCTGCACTGGCCCACAATGACATTGATGGTGCCCTGGACCAGTGGCACTGTGTGTTCCTCCAGGATGTCCAGCAGCCTCTGGACCACGATCTCTACATCTGGGCCAAAGACATAGAGGAAATGCAGGATGCTGCTCTGTGCATTCCTTGCCAGCCACCACTGGTCCCCATAGATGGTCTCCAGCCTCCAGCACAGCCAGGACCGCACAGGGTCCAGGAGCTGCCGTTGTTGATGGAAGAGTTCTGCCCATAGCTGAGGCAGGACACCACTGACAGCTTGGGATGGTGCCTCCTGTGGAGAAGATGGATGAGATGCCACTTTGGAATTAGGGTTGGTTCCTTCCTGGTCATCAGGAGCTCTCCCTGCCTGACCAATGGCATCTGGCAGCTCATCAGGCTCTGTGATGACAATCTCCATACAGCCGTCAGGAAACCGGACAGTGTTTATCCTTCTTCTGCAGAGTGGGCATAATGGATTTATCTGTGCCCACCGCAGGATGCAGGCCCAGCAAAAATTATGTTGACAGAGCAGAGCAGAAACCACATCCTTGCAACTATTCTGGCAGATTGGGCAATTGACATTCGTTTCCATGGCAAATTTTGTCCTCAGCACATTGGGAAGAGTTGAGGACCACAAGTTGCTTGCTCTCACTGATGTCACATGCTGCAGGAAAGAGAGGACATAGTCACTGGCTGTTCTGTGAAGGGGAGGAAAAAAATGCCCAGGTCCTCAAAAATTACACCCTCCCAAGTCCTAGAGCCCCATCTCCTGCCCCACAGCCATCCCAGGGGCATGCTGTCCCACACAGCCAAACTTTACTGCTGCAAGTACCCACAGTGTCAGGGAAATGAAAGCAATGGCCCTGGGACTGGCACCTGATATCTGCACACAGATATCCAACACCAAAGAAACAAGGCTTGATACTACAAATCTTGCAGTCTTGCTCAGAGGGAATTCAGGCTGGAGCCAGACAGGCCCAGGTTCTGCCAACAACCAAATATAAGTAGTGAGGGACAAGATGTCACAATATATCTCTCTGTAATGTCACAATTCCCTGTATGGTAACATCAGCCTCCAGCCCCTGGTGACAGCACAAAAGGCATTCTGCCTTCTAGTCACCCTAAGACAAGCAGTGAGGGACCTGAGGTCACAATCCACCATCCACAGGACACCAGACTTCTCCACCATGTGATGGCAGAGCAGGTCTTCCATCCTTGAGTGGTGTCAGAAGAAAAAAAGGAAATACTTTTTCTTATTTTCAACTTCTGTATTTCCATATTTCTGTCCCTCAGCCACTTGCATCATGCATCCACGTCCACAGTGCCAGGTCTCTCTCTGCTTGCCAAGACTCTGTGCTTCTGGAAGCCTGCTCATTGGTTCTTCTAAAAAGCACCAGTGATGTTCTTCTGCCTGCCTTGATTGATTCCTTACAGATTAGAATGGAGTGCCCTTATGCTCTAAGTGGCTTTAAAACATTGCCAGTTCTGGTCAGCTCCACTGTCCCTAAGGACAGATCACAGGGGGTCCCATCCACTAATTCTTTAAACAGCTGGCAGTTTATTCTGCTGAAGTCCGGGACCATGTTCCTTGAGATCAGCAGCTCTCCCAGGGCATGATCACTACAGCCTGGCTGCCCCCACTCATGCATGTTGGTGAGCACCAGGTCCAGCAGAGCCTCCCTTCTGGCTGGTCCTTGGACACCTCGACCAAGAAGTAGTCCTGAATACACTCCAGGAGTCTCACTAGTCTCCTCCATCCAGCAGTGCTGCTCTACTCGCAGACACTGTGAGGTGAAACTGTAGCCTTAAGGAAATACTTGAAAATTTCCCTTTTATTTAGATTGATTCAGTGCTTTTGTGTTTATCATTCTTTGTTAGAAGTTTTTAACAGGCAGAAAGTTCAATAAAGAAGACCTCTGCTACCTTGAGACAGTCATTGATAAAGAAGATGGAAAAGGAAAATATAGCTAATGAGCTGATCCAGGAACCTTGTAACAATTCCAGGAGGCTGATCTCATGACAGAAGATGGAGACTAACAGGGGACAAGATAAAGGAGCACTGTAAGGGTCTGGAGACCACATTCCTAATTCTAGAGATATGTCTGGGGCGGAGAGATGGGTGGAACAGTTTGGAACCATATGGAAAAGTACAATGTAATGGCTAAGTATTATAATTAGATATGATGTAATGGCTAGATGTTATAATTAGAGAATGGTATAAATCTGTAAAACCTATGTCATTTGGTGTGCACAATTTGGAATGATTTTCTTGTGCACCCAGTGCTGAGAATAAAGGAATGCTTTCTTTCTAATACTCAAAAAGGAGTGTTACAAAGTTCTTTTGCAGTCTTTTCAGCAACGGATTGGTGCCCCTCCAGAAGGAGAGCTTGGAAAACATGGTTGTGATATTTGTAACTGTTATAACTTACAACACCGGTACCATCTGCAATATTGGCAAATCATTACACTTGTGACACTTGTAAACTTAGCCATTTCAGGCACACATCTGACATGGGGTATTTTGATGTCTGAAAACATTCACAAAAAAAAAAATAAAAATTTGTGTTTTCTGCAATAAAAGACTTGGCAAGTCTGCTTTTTGAGTTTTATTTGTTTGATTCTTCCTTATATGTGGCTCATTAGTCATCTTCACTTAGGTTTCTACTGTGAAGAGTCTTAAATGACATGATGATTTTCAGTTGTACATTTGACAGCAACTTCATTTTTTGTGCTGAATGTAGACTCATATCTCCAGAAATCTCTCCAGCCTCACCAAACAATACTTTTCCATCTAGTAAAAATAAGAAAATAAGGACATGGGGTTTGGAAAACACCAAGTGGGGCAAAACTTTTTGGAGCAAGGTAAAAAGAAGTGGGAAAACAGTTATAAAGAACAAATTAATTTTCTTTTCTCTTTAATTACAATAGACGTTATCTATGAGCTTCTGGATTTATAGACTGTCCCATGGATTTTACAAACAGTAGTTTGCTCAATAATATACCTACGAGACAGGGTTTTTTTCTCTTCTTTGGGTTACTTTCAACAAAAATATGTTCTGCTGGGACAAAGTATCCTGGTTTTCCACTTAAGATGCTAAAGTCTTTTTAAATGAGCACAAAGCAAAACAATATATGACAGAGTGATGACATTAAACCAAAAATAACTTGTCCTTTAAATACAGGAGTAGGGTTACTTAATGGCTGGACTTAACTCTTTTCCTATCCATTACATGAAAACAGGAAACTTCAAAGGAAAAAAAGAAATTGAACATATTTGAAAAGCATTGGTCTTGAAGAACATTTTTCATTCTCCATCAGTCACAACATACACAAAAACTTAAAACTGAGCTGCAGCAAAGTGATAAATTAGTATATCGAAATATTTTATGTGATACATTTCCTCAGTTTACTAAATGGGATTTAATTAACTGAATTTTATTCTTATTTAAATACATCCCTGATTTAATATGTATCTCTCTGCTAGAGAAGCTGTTGTTTCACAATCCAGTCATTTTATGAGTTAAATTTTTCACCAAGAGAAGCTTGAAACAATCAGTCGTTAAGAGCAACAAATTTGATAACACCACCTGCAAAATTGCTGAACTCCCTAAAAAATAATTAATCCAGGAAGATATATCCCACAGAATCCTCAAATGGAGTGAAAATAGTGTCTTTAGAAACTTTATTCATCTCTTTGAAACCTCTTCGTCGCTGTGAGGAGCAGTGTTGTAAATTCCAATCCATGAGATGCATCATCATATTAATGTATCTCGGGATCTCCAGATCTATCACAGCCTATTTGATGACCTCATGCTCATCTGAATATGGTGCCATCTTTGGGGATCAGCACCAATTAAAGGCCCCAGTGAAACAAGATAACCACGCTGTGGCAGCTAGTGTTTCACAGTGTGCACAGTTACGTTTGAATCCCACTTTGTTTGCCAGGCAAACTGTGATTGACAAATCAAATTCAAAACTGAAAGAGAAACAGTCTCTGCTGTTTAGGAAAGGTTAGGAAAAAGCTCACATCCCACACACCATTGCAAAATAAGACACATATTCCTGATGGTGATTGCAGGGTTGCTCAGCCCATGGGCAGCTGCCCTCTGGCATTTCCACAGGGGTTTGCATTTATTCCAGAAGACCTGACCTGTGCCAGGAGATCAGTCAGTCTAGGAGCTCTTTCTGCTCATGGTGGAACTGACTAGCTGCATTTCCATTTGGCTCATGTCAAGCAGGGTACTGTGGTGGTTTAAGCACCACAATATTAACTAGGGGGCACTCTTAGTAATGACGAGAAGAATGACAGAATGTGACAACAGCGAAACACTTTATTTGTCTGGAGCTCAAAGAAAACACAGTTTAGGGAACCCCAGACTCAACACATAAAAACAAGCACCCAGCAAAACCACAAAAAGGAAAACCAAGAAAAAAGGAATAAGGGAACTGCTTTCAAAGGCCAGCCAAACTGGCCACAGAGAGGCAGTGGAAAGGAAGAGCCACTTTCTCTTTCTTCTGGAATCTCTGAAAAAAACAACAACACAGTGAAAGGTTCTCCCCCCCCCAACCCGGGATGTTATTTGGGGAAGCTTTCAACCTGTAGTTGTGCTCGTGTGGCTCCAATGCCGATGGAGGTGGGCTGAGTCAAGCCA